>JALQPE010001509.1:0-12369 GCA_030407315.1 Asparagopsis taxiformis | reverse complement strand
TCTATTGGTGAAAACGCTGTTCACGGAGTGATAGTGATGATAATGCTGCTATGAAGGAGCTTTCCCATTTTTTCTGTAGAGAGATGTTTTAGATCTAAAGCATTTAATATATTTTAAAAAGGACCATCTGTAAGGATGGTCCTTTTTTTTTAAATCAGTTTAAGATATGTTAGTATCTGGTAGATCAATAAAAAATTAAGCAGAAAGAAAAAGCACAATGAGTGATATATTGTTAGGATTAATTGTGCTTTTATTTATTACTTTCATTTTTTTATTCATCAGATTTTTTTGTTTCCCGTAAATGTTCCATTAGGCTGTATAAACTTTACCTCAGTAATTTTATCGCCTTCCTTTATAAATTCAACTTTATATCCATCTAGGACTTTAAGATTAAACTTGTGTTCTGCGGTTGCTACTACTCATATTCTGGTTGGTTAGGTACTACTGCATATAAAACGCTTTCATTTTTAATATAAATTTTCACTTCAGTGCCCATTAAATCATACTTACCAACATATTGCTCTAAGGTTTTCTTTATCTACATCTATTGTATTTGGTGTACGCTTAAAAGCAATAGGATCTACTGTTGGTTTCTATACCAACACGACCATAATCTATATCTCCTGCCTCATTGGTGCTAAAGGTTATTTTTAGAGATCGTCCTATAGCAGTTGTATCTACTTTTCCTTCAATAACATCTATAAGCTCACAAGTATCGTAATGGTAATGGTGTAAGTATTGTTTTTTATCATTAAGCTTAGTAAAAAAACTGTCATTTTCCTACTACAATATTCTACTTTACCATAACCTTTATGCTCATAAGCACCAGAAATATAAATCTATTTTATGTGTGAAGGTTTTGTACCTTTTACGTTAGAAGATTCTGTATCGTCTTTGGCTTCTTCCTTAGCTTTAAGAGCTTTTTCAATATCCTCCTTATGTTTTTTAGCCCTTCTGTTTTTGTCAACTTTTAGCATATAGTCGGCAGCTATATTCTAATTAATCGTGGTACTGCAGATCCATTTGGTTGGCTAAAACAACGATAACCTATATTATCCTTAGGATATAAAGCAACACTTGCAGAGAAACCATCGATATTACCACCATGTTCTACCATATAATGTCCTTTATAAGAGTGTAAAAACCAGCCATAACCGTAATTAGCATATTGTACATCTGGTAACTCGTCACTAGGAAAGCCAGCTGCAGCTACCATTTGTGAGCTCATAGCTTCTTTTATGTAATTTTCTGGTATAATTTGTTCTCTCCATATTTACCATTGTTTATCCAAGTCATTAACCATTTGCTCATATCATTTACACTACTGTTAATGCTTCCGGCTGGAGACATACCAGCAATATCGTAGTAGTTCATTTTTTCGATATTTCTATCTTTGTCTAGAGTGTATCCGATAGATGCATTGTACTGTTTTTCATACCATCAATCGTAGTTTTTGAACGATTCATGCCTAAAGGCTTTAAAAGAATTTGTCTTCGATATTTTTTTCCCAGCTTTCATCCACTGTAATTTTTTCGGTAATTACACCTTGCAATAAGAATCCAAAATTATTGTAATACCATTTTTGACGTACACCAGTTGAAGGGTTCGTGGTACTGCATTTTTGCAACTAAGGTATCTTTATTGTGACTGGAAAATAGTACCAAGCTCCATCGTGCCTTGGTAAGCCAGAACTATGGCGCATTAAATCTTTAATGATGATATTGTTATTCATTTCATTATTATAGAATTCTAAATTAGGTATATTTTTTAAAGGACTATCGTCAAAAGATAGTTTATCATCTTCTCTATGTAAACCCATAAGTGCTGAGGTAAACGCTTTGGTAGAAGAGCCTATAGCGAATAAAGTATTAGCATCTGCTGCAATCTTGTTTTCGTAATCAGCATAGCCCAAATCCTTTGGCATATATAATTTTATCGCCTTCAACTATAGCTACTGCAAAAACCTGCAGCTTTAGTGCTTTCTAATACAGAGTTGAATTGTTTTTCAATACCTTTTAAACGCTTATCGGTTTGAGAAATCGATACTATTGTAAATAATGTTAGTGTAATAGTGAGAATACGAGTTTTCATTTTTGAGGGTTTTTAAAAATGTGGTTATGTAGTATGAGTATAAAAATACCTACTAAGTTACTGTTTTAATGAGATTTTTTTTTTTAATACTACAATTCGTCATATAAAAATTACAATTCGGTAAGTCTTGTTTTAAAAAATCTTGAAGATGTATAAGATATTTGTATCAAACAAAAACACAACACCATGATGACGCTAATAAAAATTGCAGTAATATCAATTCTAAGTTTAATTACTGTTGAAGTGGAAGCTCAAGAATTATATACGTTAACTATTAAAATAGAAGAGGTAGATAGTGATGATGGGCTAATGTTTGTTTCAATGTATAATAAAGAGGTCGATTTTTTAGACAAATCTTATAAGGGTACAAAAAGTAAGATTGCTAATAATAGTTGTGAGGTCACTTTTTACAGATTTACCAAAAGGGACTTATGCTGTTTCTATTTTTCATGATGAAAATGATAATGGAAAGCTAGATAGTAATTTTTTTAGGAATCCTAAAGAGGATTATGGTTTGTTCTAATAATGCTAAAGGATTTATGGGACCACCAAAATGGAATGATGCAAAATTTGAATTAAGAGAAAAACAAATCAATAACTATAACATTATAAATTTTATAAAAATGAAAAATTTAATCACAATTGTTTTATTAGTCATAGCTAGTATGACACAAGCACAGACCAAGTTTGAAAAAGGGATGGCAAAGCCTTTGAACTATGGCAAGCCAATAAAACAGATGAAGCTGAGAATATGTTTGAGCGTATTGCAAAGGCAGATGAAGATCAATGGTTACCTAATTATTATATCGCGCAAATTAACAGTTTAAAAGCTGGAGCGAAAAAAGATGAAGCAGTTTTAAAAGCACAATTAGACAAAGCGCAAGAGTATATAGATATTGCAATGACTAAGAGTGAGAATAATGCAGAGTTGTTAGTAATGCAGCACAAGTCTATACCAATTGGGTGGCTTCTGATGGTGCTACTTACGGAATGAAATATGCAGCTAAAATAACTGAACTGTATAACTAAAGCTGCAGAATTAGAACCAACAAATCCAAGAGCAGTATTTTGTAAAGCTGATTGGTCAATGGGAAGCGCAAAGTATTTTGGACAAGATACTGCACCATATTGTAAAGAAATTGAAGCATCAATTGAACTTTTTGATACCTTTAAACCTGAGAGTGATTTTCATCCAAATTGGGGAAGAGACGTGCAGAGCAGGTTGTTGAATCTTGTAAACAATAATATACAATTATGACAAAATCAGTAAAAATATCGTCATTACATTTTAATAGGATGTGCCGTATATGTTCTTGGCGAAATTTTATCGGGTGATATGTTTTCACTATGAGAATATGAATGATTTTTTAATGATTTTCATTTTATCAATTGTATTCCTTTTGTTCTAGGGTATTCTAACATGGCATTTTTCGATTATATGGAAAAGCGTAGTTGGAAAAAAGGGGATACTCTAAAGCGAATATTGATAGGAGTTATTGGTGCAGTAGTTATAACTTTAATAGGGCTGTTTCTTTTAAGAATTTTTATAGCTACAGTAATTTATGATAGAGAATTAGATGCTTTTTTTAGCTAATGAATCTTGGAAGAACTATTCTTTTGGTTATGGATTACACTGACAATTGTCTCAGTTTTCATTTCATTTCTTCTATAATCGCTATCAGAAGAATAAAATAAAAGAGCAAAAAGTTATTGCAGGAGCCAGCAAGCGCAAAATTGACGCTTTAAAAAAATCAATTAGATCCTCATTTTCTATTTAATAGCTTAAATGTATTAACGAGTTTAATTGAAGGAAGAAAACCCTGAATAATGCACAACGATTTACAACCTCATTATCTAAAGTGTATCGTTATGTCTTAGAGCAAAAAAGTAAAGAGTTAGTGACTGTAGATGAGGAGCTTAAATTTGCGAAGAACGTATATGTCACTTTTAAAATGCGATTTGAAGATAGTATCATTTTTGAGATTCCAAATCAAGCTTCAAATCCAGAAAGTAAAGTTGTGCCTCTGTCATTACAATTGCTTTTAGAGAATGCCGTAAAGCACAATATGGTAAACATCTAGTAAGCCATTACATATAAAAATATACGAAGATGGTAATCACTTAGTGGTGATGAATAATCTTCAGCCAAAGCAAATAGTTAAGAAGAGTAGTGGAGTTGGATTAGAGATATTAAACACGTTATAAGCTTCTTACAGAGCGAAAAGTTTACATCAATCAAAGAGATAAGGATTTTGCAGTAGCAATTCCTATGCTCACAAAACAAGTATCAATCATGAGAGCAACACAAAAATCAACAAGCAAGCATTAACGAAGATTACGTTAGAGCTCGCAAACGAGTAAGAGTTAAAAGCATTCTATTATAGTTTTATTCCTATGGTATTTGTAATACCATTTCTAGTATTTATATGGTATACATATCGAGACACACCATACAATGGTTTTGGTTTCCGATGTTTGGTTGGGGACTAAGTTTAGTTTTTTCAAGCATACAGAGTTTATGTAGATAATGGTCCTTTAGGTGGTAATTGGGAAAAGCGTAAATAGAAGAGTATATGCGTAAAGAAAAATGAAAATAACCGTTGGAATATTAATTTTAGAAAGCATGAAAACAGAAGATCAAAGTTTAAAATATATAAAAGCAAGGGATAGAGTAGAAAAGATAAAAAAATTCTACAATCATTTAGCGGTTTATATTATAATCAATCTATTATAACAGGATTTAATTATCTATAATTTAGGGTAGTTGGAAAGAATTTACAAACGAATTATTTAGTATTGATACATTAAGTTCTTGGGTAATTTGGGGAGTAGCTTGTTAATACATTTATTTGCCATCACAGTAGGTAGAAATTGGGAAGTAGCGTAAAATTGAGCATTGATGAAAAAGGAATTGTCAAAAAACAAAAAAGATTAAAGCGATGGAAAAGTTTTAATATAGAACCATATAAGGAAGCTGATGAGGTTTCCGATTTTAGAAAAGAAGCAAGCTATTTAAGAGCCAAAAAAGGGTAGATACAATTATTGGGTTTTACTGGCATTTAGCAGTTTATATAATAGTAAATATATTTTTAAATATTACTAATTGGCTTAAATTCTAATCAAGGGTTTTCAGGATTTGGGCTATATGCAACAGCAGTATTTTGGGGAATAGGATTAGCATTTCATTTATTGGTGCATTTGGAGTAAATTTCTTTTTTGGTGAGGATTGGGAAAAGAAGAAAATTGAAGAGTATATGGATAAAGAGCGAAAAAATTGGGAATAGTTAAATTATTATGGAATCGAATAAAAACGAAGAGCAGTTATTAGCTAATGCGCAAAAGAAAGTAAGAAAAGTTAAGATTTTTTACTTGCATTTAGTAGGTTATATCATTGGTATGGCTCTCCTATTGTATAACTTCTATATTCTTGAAGAAGGACCATATAAATAACAATAATAAGTTTAAACTTAAGTCTTATAGTAGTTTTGACCGTTTTTATAATCATCCATGGATTAAATGTTTTTAAAAGTAAGTCAGTTTTTAAAAAAAGTTGTGAAGAAAGAAGAAATAAAAAGAATTACTAAGAGAGAAGAGACAGAAAAGCAACTTTGGGAATGAAATTTTTAAATGATATATACATAGTACATATAGGTTGGTTTCATTTTATTTTGGCTGTATTGGCTATATTAACAGGCACTATAGTTTTGCTAAATAAAAAAGGAACACAGTTTCATAAACGCACAGGATATGTTTATGTAGTTTCTATGTTGTTAATGATCTGTCTTCATTTTTTTATCATAAATTTTGATGGGTTAGTATATTTCATTTTTCGCTATTGTTAGTTTGATAACTATTTTTGGTGGTATGATACTGCCATTAGAAGAAAAAGAATTTGGTTTGGTTATCATTTTTATTTTATGAGTTGGTCTGTAGTAGGTTTATACTGTGCCTTTTGGTCAGAGATCGGAACACGATTTGTAAATAATATGCAACAATTTTGGTGGGCCGTTTATTTTAGCAACACTTATAACAGTGTTTATTGGAAGTAAGATTATAAATAGAGAAGCAAAAAACTGAATTTAAGATAGCATGAAGTAATCATAATAGAAGACGAAAAAACCATCAGCAAGACGTTTGCAACGTATGCTAAAACCTTTAGATGTTGAAGCAGAAACCATGTTACATTCTGTAGAAGAGTCTATCGATTGGTTTCAGAATAATGAGCAATCCAGATTTAATATTCTTAGATATTCAATTAAGTGATGGTTTGTCTTTTGAAATTTTTGAAACAATAGATATAAAGTCTGCTATAATATTTACCAACGGCTTATGATGAATACGCCTTACAAGCATTTAAATTAAATAGTATTGATTATCTATTAAAGCCAATTGATGAAGATGATTTTAAATACAGCTGTTGAAAAAATTTAAAAGTAGAACTCCACAAAAAACAGTCAGTTACTTTAGATTTTAGTGATATTAAAAAGCTTTTAGTTAACCCAATTGAGCGCGAATGTAAAAAGCGTTTCTCGGTAAAAGTAGGGCAGCATTTAAAACTAATTAATATTGAAGATATAGAGTGTATTTATAGTGAAAACAAAGGAACATATGCTTTTTACTAATGAAGGTAGAAACTACTTGTTAGATCAAACTTTAGATCAGTTAGAAGATGAGTTAGAACCACATGTGTTTTTTAGAGTCAGTAGAAAGTTCTATGTAAATATTAACGCGATTAAGGATATGGTGAGTTATACAATTCAAGATTAAAAATAGTACTGAATCGCTTTAATGAACAAGATATTATTGTGGCTAGAGAGCGTGTTAAGGATTTTAAGAATTGGTTTAGAATAAATCAAATACATCTCCTAAGCCATCAGTTAAATCTTCTAAACCAGAAAAGAATCCATCTAACACATCACCATTCAAAATAAATAGATCTACCAGTAAGAGTTCTTCTAAACCAAATCATAAATATTCTTTAGATTTCTTTTTAGACTCTTCTTGCCATTCTTTATACTTTTCTTTTTCTCATGACAACAGGTTTGTTGGTGGCTTGCGATTTTAATAATTCATCATAAGCTTTTCTTTTTCTGTATTTGATAATATCTCAAAAGCTTCAACAAGAAGTTAAATTGCGCTTTAGCATTAGGTGATTTGTTATTGTCAGGATGATAAATGGCAATCTCTTTTCTAAATGCTTTTTTTATATCATAAAGATCCGCAGATTCTTTTATTTTTAAAAGGGTATAATAATTTGTAATCATAGTGACATATAATAGTTACCTATTAGTAATCAATTTGTTATTTATGTTACAAATTAATCTTCGTCCTCAATTCTGTTTTCATCAAAAGCAGATGGTAATAATTTAGGTATAAAACTTTACAAATAATGGCAATAGAAGCATACCACCTGGTAGCATAAATATCGCTAAACTAGGTATAGATTTAAAGATATCTAATAACTGAGATGAATTTTTTTCTGCTCTTCATCCGATAAATTACGCTGTGTAGATTGTGCTAAAAGTGACAGGCTTCTTTGCTTTCAGACAATTCTTTAATAAGACGCTTACTGTTACGTGTAATTAATTTAGAAACGACCTTACTGCTATTATCATAAAAACTTTGAGCTAAATTCTTTGAGCTTAAAAATGCAACATCGTCCTTATGCTCATCATAAAATTGGTGATGTCATCTACAGATCTTGTAATATTTTTACTGTTTAATGCTAAATCTGTTTTTAGCTGGTTTAAAAAGTGCGTTCTTCCTTATCAATAACTTTATCAGACCAAGATGCCATACATACTAAATCTATAACATAGAGTTTCTCTAAGGGTTCAGAAATAAAAGAAACAGCATCCTTATAAGATGGTAATCTTGAGTTTTTATGTCTAATAGAGCCTTCAAACAGTTTAATAAGGTTATGGTCGTATTCGGTTTTATTAGACTTCATATCTATAACAGAAAAACACAATAGTTTCTAATACAGACTCTAAATCATTAACATAAGATTTAATATTGTTTTCGTCTTTTTAAAAAGCGTTGGTAACCTAAAACATCGACAAATAAAAGTGCATTTAATTAGAAAGTAATTAAAACTTTTGAAATAATATTATCATCAATGTGAATACGTTTTATGAATCTTTTTTCTAACAAACTATCTGGACTTTTATCGCCAAATAATTCTTCAAAAAACGAACGCTTTTTCTCACCAATAGCTTTTGTAAAATCTAATAGACTGTCTATAAAATCTTCATCAATATTTTCTTTTTATAGATAAAATAGTAGGTAAGAAGTAAATTGATTTTACAACGCTCTTCCTCAGTAAAATCAAAAGGTTTTACAATATCTAAGAACCACTTTTTATGTTGCTTCCATAGATAAACCCTGTATGCTTCAGTTTGCTGTAAAACTCTGTTGTCGCTATTTGCGAATACATTGTCTCAGAAACTTCTTTGAGTATAATTTTTTATCCAGCCGTTAGCTGATGGATTCATAGTCTAATTGTATAAGAGGTAAAGATACTTTTTATCTCTTAAAATCTATCTGGTTTTATTTTAAAAAAAAACAAAACTGCCTTTTTCATTTTGTCGTAAAGTCAGACAATTAAGAATATTTTAAATCCATTTGGTTTAGCAGGTGGATGGAATACATGAACCAAAAAGGGAGGGGACACGCAGTTGTGGAATCATTTTGGTCAGTTTTTCGCTGAATGTATTCCATCGTCTTGTGTATGGTTAGTTGCGTTAGCTAGAACTAAGTTAGCAAAAGAAACGAGCCAGAGGAAAATCCGAAGGATTTTCCGAGTACACACAAACGAGCGATTAGCTATACACGTTTGTTGTACGCAGTTTATCTATACACAAAATCTCCATTTTCATCAATTACGTCATAATAGCAATGTTCGCAATGTCTTATTAGGTCTCCAATTTGAGCAAAACTACTTAGAAATATCTTAGACGACTCAATTTTATTCCCAAAGGATCTTCCACAATAACACTATCTTCTAGAAGATCTATGATTTTATAGACTATATATATCTACTATGTATATTGAAATGAATAAGAGAGTATTTCATTTAATTCAGGTTTCTCTTTATGTTCAAGAGGTCTGATTTGGTATTGAAAAATGTTATTCTTGTTTTTTTTCAATTAATTTAGAAATTACATTATCTCTTTCACTTACTGGATTGAAATTCAGATGCATTATTTTTTCTCTTTCAAAAGGAAATCGAGTTATTTCATCATGTGTAATGCTTTCTATATTCTATTTTCAACAAACCATTGTCTATTTGATTTTTTTGAATGAAGAATAGTTCCTGTAGGCAGTTCCATTATGGATATTTCTCCAGCTCAACAATAATTCCAATATCGGAAATATTCCATGCTCCAATAATTTTTATGTTCGGTCGATGTCATTTTTAAATTGCGTACAACTAGTTATGTGTTTTACCAAAGTAGTGAATATCCTTAAACTTGCGGGATATGATTACCTTTTGTTCTAATTGTTTTTGCTCAACGTTAAGCTCAACTGATTACCAAAAATAGCCGCAATACCAGCAGCTAATCCACTACAATTCCTGTAACTAACATCAATACATAAGGGTTTCCGCCCAAGGAAGTAATACTGCAATTCTCTTTGCTATGTATATCGTTACCACTACTTAGCATGAAACTATATACTGCCCAAAATAGAAGGATAGCCATAAAAAGGCACAAAAAAGACAGCTGCTTTTTTTAGTGGTATAAATAATGAGCTTGCTAAAGCTGCAGTCATTACAGACCACCATGGTAAAAACAATGACAAAAGAATGGCTAAAATTAGTGTTGCTATAAAGTTGGTGATATTCTTAGTCATTAGTTGCTGGTGTTAAGGTTTGAGTACCAATGATAACTTCTGTAGCTTCATTAGATTGTAAAAATTAAGACTGTGATAGTTTCCTGCTGCCCAATCGTCAATAAAATTGTCGTAATATTTACTTCCAGGATTACCCGATTGTCCACCAGGATAAATACCAATGGCTGTGGTGGTGAGGTCATTTCTACAATCATACGCCAAGAAGGACCATGATTTTCTGAGGTGGCATTGACAATATTTTTCGGTCTCCACCTATAGGAATATTAAAACGAGAAAAAAGCAGGTAATGCTTGTAGTAAATGGCAGCATATGTGCCTTGTGTAATTTACCCATTTGTAGTCTCCTTTTACATTTTTTATGGTATCTAATTTTTTAGCAGCTTCTCTAAAAGCTATAAGAACAAGTCTTTTGCAGTTTCAGTTTTATTGGTTTCTACAATATCCATAAACTTATGGTCACCATTGTTTTTTAATAAGTGAATTGTTTGATATGTAGAAGGAGCGTCTAGTGCTGTATCATCTACATCAAAACTCATCCCAAACCATATTTAATAGCTTTCCATACCACTGCCTCCATATACTTGGACCAACCTCATTAATATCATTATTAAATTGCCAAGCTTTCATTTCTCATAGATAGCTTTTTCATTTTCGGTTAATGAAGACACGTCCATATGTTCTAACATAAATGGCACTAATTCTGAAGCTTTAAGATTATAATTGTTATTGTGTAAATCTTTAAAGTCTTGCACGCTAAATTTGGCTTTAGAATTAAAGTAGTCGTTAATAACACGATTTCTATACGTTTCATAACCATCATTAAAAACAAAGAATGGGTAGTTTTTCGTCCACAGGATGCTGATTAGCTGAACTCACAAAACCACGTTCTGGGTTTTTTACCTTAGCGTTAAAATTGTTGCGGAATGTAACCTGCCAATCGTTTTCAGGGTGCTACCATCCATTAAGAATTTTCCCTTGGCCTTTCCCATTTGTTAGGAAACTTTCCTGTATCCAAAGTGCAATGTCACCTTCAGTAGATGCAAAAACAAAATTCTGTGCTGGTGCATTCCAATATTTTAATGCTGCTACATAATCATTGTAGTTTTTACTCTTATTGAGTCAATAAAAGTTTTCTGATTATTACCGCCTTCGTGTCCAATCCATTTCATGGCATAGCCAGATAATTCGGCATCAGATTTAAAGTTTTTGTCATATACCACAGGACCATGATGTGTGTAAAGCACAGAATCCTTATAGTTTTCTTTACCTTTTATTTTAATGTCCTCAACTCTAACTGTAACATCCTTCCATGTACCATTGTTATTTATATTGACTTCGGTCTGGTTAAATTCAACTTTATACCAATCTATAACATCTCTTGTGGCATTGGTTTCTCCCCAAGCTATATGTTGATTAAACCCAGAAATAACACTTAAAGCACCAGGAATAGTAGCTCCAAAAGCGTTGTGATTGGTGTGGCTCAATTGCATAACAAACCAAATGGCTGGCATGTTTAAGCCTAAATGCGGATCATTTGCTAAGATTGTTGGATTTCCTGTTGCAGATTTGGGCACCAGAAACCAGCCCAATTGTTACTTCCATTATCCGGATTTGGTTGGTCTATGGTTTTCTTTAATGGTATCTAATACGACTTTGCTTTCGGGTAATTCGGTCTGTGGAAACTCTATAAAAAACTCCAGTCGGTTTCTTTTGGAATTACAGGATCTGTAGCATCAAAGAAATCTGGAATAATAAATCGAAATTATCTTTTCCGAAGAGTCTTAAGGTATTTGTTTTCTCTAAATCTTCATCTCCACCAGCCAACATTTTAGTCATATACATTAAGATAATGCAGTCTTTTAGGCGACCACGCTTCTGGTTGATAGTCTAATAACTTATATTCTACAGGATAATCTTTAGGGTCTAACTGATTAATGTAAGCATTAACACCATCTGCATGTCGTGAATAAAAGCTAAGGTTTCAGTATCGTTGCTTTCCATAAAACTAATAGCTTGTTCTGCACCATATGCCTGCCTCTAACGGCGTTCGTTCTGTCATAATTTAAAGCTCCTTCTCCTATAATTTCTGAAGCCTTCCTGATGCAGCAAAGGTTTGAAATTCTAATTGCCATAAACGATGTTTTGCGGTTAATAACCTTGTGCTTTATAGAGATCACTTTCGTTTTGAGCAAATACGTGTGGAATCAATTTGTTCGTCGTAATGTACTGTAAACTTTATCTTTTAATCCTGGTATTGAAACTTCACCTGTTGTAGTTTCGTCAGTTTCATTTTGCCACGCTCCTGAGTATGGATTTAAGATTTTCCCGATTGGAGGAATTGAGCTAGTTTAGTGTTTAAAACGAAAAAGATTCCTATAGTGAGTAGAAAGGAAAGAACAAGTTTTGCGTATTTCATTTAAGCTAA
>JALQPE010001508.1:0-20351 GCA_030407315.1 Asparagopsis taxiformis | reverse complement strand
ACTTGCGCAGCTTGTAGACGTCGTCACCGACCTCGATGCGGTTGGCGTCAACGGCCGTCACGGTGCCCGCGTTCTTCGCGACGATCACCATGCTCGAGTTGCGCGCGACGACCTCTTCCATGCCCGTGCCGACGACCGGCGCATCCGAGATCAGCAGCGGCACGGCCTGCCGCTGCATGTTTCGAACCCATGAGCGCGCGGTTGGCGTCGTCGTGCTCGAGGAACGGGATCAGCGAGGCGGAGACCCCGACGGATCTGCTTGGTGCTGACGTCCATGTAGTCGACGTCCTTGACGTCGACCAGCGCCGGGTCACCCTTCACGCGCGCGATCACGCGACCGTGATCGTCGGCGACGAAGCGGCCCTTGTCGTCCACCTCGGTGTCCGCGGGTGCGAGCACCGACGCGGCCTCCTCGTCCGCGCGCAGGCGGACGACCTGGTCGGTGAGCTTGCCGTTCTTGACCTTGACGTAGGGCGTGGTCCAGGAAGCCGTACTCATCGAGCGAGCTGTAGATCGCGAGACTGCTGATCAGACCGATGTTGGTGCCTTCCGGCGTTCTCGATCGGGCACAGGCGGCCGTAGTGCGAGATGTGCACGTCGCGGACCTCGAAGCCCGCACGCTTGCGGTTGAGGCCGCCCGGACCGAGCGCCGACAGCCGGCGTTCGTGCGTCAGCTGCGACAGCGGGTTGGTCTGGTCGACCACCTGGCTGAGCTCGCACGGCGCGCGAAGAAGTATTCGATCGCGGAGCTGAACGTCTTGCTGTTGATCAGATTGCGCGGCGTCAGCTGATCGACGTTCTCGAGGTTCATGCGCTCCTGCGCGGTGCGCCGGAGCTTCAGGAAGCCCTTGCGGAACTCGTCGGCCGCCAGCTCCTGGATCGTGCGCACGCGGCGGTTGCCGAGATGGTCGATGTCGTCGATCTCGCCGTCGCCCTGACGCAGCTCGAGGATGTAGGCGATCGCCTGGACGAGGTTCATCGCCGCCGAGCGTCTGCTTGCCTTCCTCGCCCTCGATCTCGAACTTGCGGTTCAGACGGAAAGCGGCCGAACCTTGCCGAGCCGGTAGCGGGTCTCGTCGAAGAACTTCTCGTGGAAGAGCTCGCGCGCCTTCTCGATCTGCGGCGGGTTTGCCCCGGACGCAGGCGCTGGTAGATCTTCAGCAGCGCCTCTTCGTGCGTGTTCGTGGGTGTCGTCCCGCAGCGTGTTCAGCAGCAGGAAGTCCTCGGGATCGCGCAGGACCTCGACGTCCTTGATCTCGCTCTCGGCGATCGCGCGCGCGGCTTCCTCGGTGATCTCCTCACCGCTGCGAACGAACGGCTCGCCCGTCGCGGCATCGACGATGTCACCGACCGCGTAGGTGCCGACCAGGGCCTTGCTGAACTTGGCCTCGGGATCGCTCTTCTTCCGCGTGACCTTCTCGACGTCGTAGAAACTCGTGCAGGATCGCCGCGTCCGTCGAGTACTTCGCGTCCATCGCACGCAGCAGCGTGGTGCACGCGAACTTGCCGGACTGGTCGATGCGGATCGCGATCGCGTCCTTCTTGGTGACGTTGAGTTCGATCCAGCTGCCGCGCTCCGGAATGATCCAGCAGCTGTGCAGCTTCTTCTCGCCCGTGTGCAGCTCGACCGAGAAGTCGAGCCGGGCGAGCGGTGCAGCTGGCTGACCGTGACGCGCTCACTGCCGTTGATGATGAACTCGCCACCACCGATCATGATCGGGATCTCGCCGAGGTAGATGTCCTCCTCGACGGGGCTCCGGCTTGACCAGGCGAACGCGGATCTTGAACGGATACCCGAAGGTCACCCGCAGCTTGCGGCACTCCTCGACCGTGTAACGCGGCCGACCGAGCTCGTAGCTCACGTACTCCAGACACAGGGTCTTGTCGTACGAGTAGATCGGAAAGACTTCCTGGAGCAGCGCCTCCAGCCCTCGGCGACGCGGCGGTTCGGCGCCACGCCCGGCTGCAGGAAGCTCTCGTACGACTTCGTCTGCATCTCGACGAGGTCGGGGATCTCGGCAACGGACCTCTGACGCCCGTAGACTACGGTCTCCATGCGATTCCACCTGCGGACCTCGGCCAGGAGGTCCCTTGCGGCCACTTACTCAACGGCCAAATGACAATGCGAGCCCGGGAAAGACATTCGAGCCGGATCCGGTGACGCAAGTCCCTCGCGGCGAGGACGGACGACCGAATTCGACACACGGGATGGACCGGGCTCGAAGCCACCCCGCAAAAAAGCGCACCAGCACGCGGCAAAGCGTACAAACGCACCGGCCCCGGCTGCAACCCTAAAAGGGCTGAGGCCGCCGGAACCGTGCGTTCACTGACCGTGGACCAACGTCTCCAGAGAGGCGTTCGGCCCGCGGATCTCGCTGCAGCAGCACTACTTGAGCTCGACCGAAGCGCCGGCCTCGGTGAGCTTCTTTTCGAGCTCCGCAGCTTCTTCCTTGGCAACGCCTTCCTTGATCGGCTTCGGTGCTTCGTCGACGAGCGCCTTGGCCTCCTTGAGGCCCAGACCCGTGATTTCGCGCACGACCTTGATGACGTTGATCTTGGCGCTGCCGGCATCCTTGAGGACGACCGAGAACTCGGTCTGCTCCTCAGCGCCACCGCCACCGTCACCACCACCACCGGCAGCGGCGACCGCGACGGGCGCCGCGGCGCTCACGCCCCAGCGGTCTTCCATCGCCTTCACGAGCTGGGCGGCCTGGCCCAGGCTGAGGGCATCGATCTTGGTGAAGATTTCCTCGAGGTCGCGTCGAGGGTCACGGCTTCTGCGTCGGACATAATGAACTCCGGATGGTGCGCTGCCCGCTAGGCGCGGAGGCAAGGGTGCGAATGGGATTGGGTCAAGTTGGTCAGGGCGATCGGTTGGTGGGCGATCGGAGATCGATTCTTCGATCTCGCTCACTCGCCCTTGTCGATCTTGGCTTGGATGCAACGCGCCATGCCACCGGCAACGGCGTTGAGAACGGAAGCGAGCGAGCGCGCCGGGCCACTGATGCCTGGACGATCTGCGTGTTGACGGTGTCGCGATCCGGCAGCTCCGCGAGCATCTGCGCGTCGTCGCCGGCGTAGACGGTGCCTTCGACGACACCACCGCGAATCGCGATCGGCGCGTCCTTGGTCTTCTTGATCCACTCCTTGAGGATCTTGGCCGCCTTGATGGCGCCCTCCTCCTCGGCGATCGCAAAGCCGCAGCGGCCCTTGAGGGAATCGCCGAGGCCGGGGCTGACGTCCGCGAGGCGCGCGCTTCGCGAGGCGCGTGCGCACGAGGCGGTACTTCACCCCCGCTTCGCGGAGCTGAAGTGCGGATCTCGATGTCCTGCTTGGGGTCGACGGCGCCGTGCTCGACGACGACGCACGAACCCATCTCCTGGAAGGTCGCTTCCAGGTCTTTGATGAGGCTTGGTTGACGATGTTCGGCATGATGAGGCTCCCTACTCGACGGCCAGCTGGACGCCGGGGCCCATGCTCGTGGAAATGGTGACCTTGCGAATGAACGAACCCTTCGCCTGCGACGGGCCGCAGCCCGCGAAGGTGGTCGACGAACGCCGTGAGGTTCTCGGCGAGATCCCCCGCCGCGAACGACTTCTTGCCGATGGCGGCGTGGATGTTCGCGCCCGAATCGGTGCGGAACTCGATCTTGCCCGCCTTGAACTCCTTGACGGCGGCCGCGGACGTTCGGCGTCACGGTGCCGGCCTTCGGCGACGGCATCTTGCCCTGCGGGCCGAGGACCTTACCGAGCTTGCCGACGAACCGCATCATGTCGGGCGACGCGATCGTCATGTCGAAGTCGGTGAAGCCCTTCTCGATCTTCTCGGCGAGGTCGGCGGCACGGACGTAGTCCGCGCCAGCGGCCTCGGCTTCCTTGGCCTTGTCGCCGTCGGCGAACACCGCGATCTTGATCGACTTGCCGGTGCCGTTGGGCAGGCTCACCGACCCACGAACCAGCTGGTCGGTCTTCTTGGGGTCGATGCCAATACGCACCGCCACCTCGACCGATTCATCGAACTTCGGGCCGGCAACGACTTGAGCAACTCCATCCCCTCGTTGAGGACATAGCGCTTGCCGCCGTCGACCTGACTCTGCGCCTTCTGGAAGCGCCGACTCTGCTTCTGGCCATCAGTCCACCACCTGGATGCCACAGGAACGAGCGGAGCCTTCGATCATCCGCATCGCGCCCTCGATGTCGTTGCTGTTGAGGTCCTTCGCCTTGATCTCGGCGATCTCCTTGACCTGCGCGCGCGTCACCTTGCCAACGATCTCGCTGCGGTCGCGTTGGCGGCCTTGGCCAGCCCAGCGGCCTTCTTGAGCAGCACGCCCGCGGGCGGCGACTTGTACTCCAGCGAGAAGGTCCGGTCCTTGTAGACCGAGATGATGACCGGGATGATCATCCCCTGCTGGGCGCGGGTGTCGTCGTTGAACTGCTTGACGAACTGCCCGATGTTGATGCCGTGCTGACCCAGCGCGGGGCCGACGGGCGGCGCAGGGGTGGCCTGCCCGGCAGGGCACTGGAGCTTGACCGTTGCGGTGACTTCTTTCGCCATTTGCTGTCTCTCAGCGGTTCAGGCGGCCGAACTCGAGGTCCGACCTCCCACTACAAGAGGATTCCGCGCCGGCTGCCGAGAGGGTCTCGACCGCTTCCGCCGCGGGAAAGGGCGGAGCATGAAACCAAGCGGCCCCTGAGGAGTCAACCGGAAACCGAGGCGACAATTCGAAAACCTGCGGGCTCCCCTCCGGCCGGCCGCGCGAGCGAACGAGCGGGGGTACAAGGTCAGGGCGACGGGACGAGGCCCCGTCGCCCTGACGCTCATCACTGCGTGTCTCAAACGGGGCAGCAGCTCACTGGGCCACGCCCCTACTGGCTCTACGCAGCGCCCTTAACGAACCGCTCAACAATCATGTAAGATGCTCGGGGGGAACCACTTGCGAGGATTGCTGCCCAGCCGGGATCCGCCCGTAATCGCGATCAGAAGGAGATGTCCCACTGCAGCCGGACCCGACTCGTCGACTTATCGCTGCCGAGCACGTTGTCGTCGAGCGTCAGGTACGAGACGTCGAGCGTGAGCTTGTTGTTGTGGCCCGCGAAGAACCAGTTGGCGGCCACCGTGAACTCCTGCCGTTCGTTGTCACTCGTGCGCAGCATCTCGTTCGGCTCCTTGACCCACGCGTAGCGGGCCGCGAGCTCGAGCTCCTCCGGGAAGCACTCGCACATCTCATGGAAGAAGTAGCCGGCCTGCGTGTAGAGGCCATACATGTCGGTTTCCCGGCCACGCATGCCGTAGGCCATGCTCTTGTCGGTGATGCTCTTCCAGTGGAACTCGTTCTGGGTCGAGAAGCCCTGGTACTTGGAACGCAAACTCCGCCACGGCCTGATTGATCCGGTGCTGGGCGTTCATCGCGCTCGACACGCTGTCGAAACCATCGAGATTGCCGCCGCCGCCCGAGGACCAGCGCGTCGCCCGCCCGGTGTGGGTCGCGGCACCCAGCGCGAAACGTGCCCGTGGCTTCTCCGTGCGCTCGACGTCCGTCTGCCGCAACGGCAGGTCCCGACCGAGGAAGTTCCACTGCAGGCGCGTCACGTACATCAGATTGCGGTCGTCGTTTGGCGACACCGCGTCCTTCGCCCGTGAACGCACCGACGTAGTAGCGGAAGTCGGCAGCCGTACCCTCGAACAGGCGGCCACGGACGCCCGCACCCATCTGGCGATCGATCGTGAAGGGCCGATTGACGATCGACCGCTCGACGAACTGCTGGCGCCCCGAAGAGTCGACACGCTCACGGTTGTAGTCGATCTTCCACTGGCCGACGCGGATACCGAAGGCCTTGCTCTTGGCGACGTCGATGCGCCAGTCGATCACCCGTGAGCTCGCGCCTGCGCTCGAACTGCCGGACGAGCGGGTCGGCTGCAGATCGACCTCGAAGTAGTACTTCAGCCAGGGACGGTAGCCGTGACCGCCGATCTTCATGCGGACGCGACGGAGCTCGCCAGTGGCTTTGTCCGAAGCTTCGAAGTCATCCACCTGACGGGGATCACTGCGCGTCGGCTGGGTGAACCGCATCTGCGCGCGCCACTGCAGGTTGGTCTGGAAGTTTCCGTCCTGCGACTCGAGACGGAAGCCCTTCTTGCCGTAGCTGGCCTTCGCCCAACCTTGCGTCTCGAAGTACTCTGGATCGCGGCCGCGATCTCGGGAATCGCCAGGCCCGGCAGGGTCCTTGGCCACCGGCGGACCCGACCGGCGACTGTGCCACCAGGAGGCTACTGACGGAGAGGGAACGAGAGGACGATTTCGCGTGTTCTTGGCATGGACTTCACCCTCTGCAAACGAGGGGCTGCAATCATGGACGCGGATAACGAATAGGCAGCTCCATGAAGACACCATGAAGGTGATTTGGACCTTCCATCAAGAAGCGATGAACGCTCCGGGGCTTGGCCGAACCACCTGTCTACACCCAAGACGCGGTGCGGCGTGACCGACCGAGAGTGAGTGTGTTCGCGACCTGGCCGGCACCAGCATCGTCTCGAAGACCGCCGCTACGCACGGACCGCGCCCGCGATCCCGCCACCGCAGAGCGGATCACGGCGGCCGCGCCCAAGGCGCGCGGCGTGGCCCTGCGACGGTTGGGCCCTGAGTGGATAGGCCCTGAGTGGATAGACCCTGAGATGGGTTTGGCCGCGCCTAGGGGCCAAACCCGCGTCAGATCGGCTCGACTTCCCAGTAGCCGAGGGCTGAGCGGCGTCGGGCGGCCGAAGAAGTTCACGCTGACGTCCAGCGTGCCCTTGTCGGGATGCACCTCTTCGACGGTCGCGTCCGTGTTCTCGAACGCGCCGGTCTTGATCTTCACCCGGTCGCCCTTCTTGTACTGGACGGCGACCTTCGGCTGCTCCTTGCTCGCGTCCATCGTCGCGAGCACCTTCTCGACGTCCTCCGCCTTGGCGGGGGTCGGCTGGGCGTGGCCGCCGACGAAGTCGCCGAAACCCGGCGTCTCGCGCAGCACGAACCAGACGTCGTCATTGAGCTTCATCTGGACCATCAGGTAGCCCGGTTAGAGCTTGCGACGCTTTGACCGTCTTCTTGCCGGCCCGGTGGTCGGCGATGGTCTCGGTCGGCACGACGAGCTGCGGCACGTGCTCTTCGAGCCCGTTCTGCTTGAGGCGCCGCACCATGTTCTCGCGGATGCGATCCTCGCGACCGACCTGCACGCGCAGGAAGTACCACTCGAGCTTGGCTTCGGGAGCGCCCTCGGCGCCCAACATGCCCTCGCCGGCTTCGCCGGCGCTCACGGCATAGCCAGAACTCGCGGCGGAACCCGCGCCGCCGTCATCCGGCTCGACCTCGCTGGCATCGCCCGCCGCCGGCGTCACCGCCTCGACGTTCGACGATTCGCCAGAGGTGTCGTTCCCAGGGGTGTCGTTCCCGTCGGGAGTGTCGGAGCTGGTGACGTCGGGGTTGGGGTTGTCGCGCCGGGGATCCCGTCGCCGCTCATCAGCCCTGCCCTCCGGCCGCCAGGTAGGTCATGATCGAACTGAACAGCAGGTCGACGCCGGTCAGAACAGGAACAACACGACCACCATGCTGGTGACCGCCATCGTGCCCTGCGCGACCTCGCCCCAGCCGGGCCACGTGACCTTCTGCCATCTCACCCTCGTGTCGATGAGCAGGTCGGCAACCTTCGGCTTGTTGAGGATGCGGGACAGCACGAACAGCACCGCGGCCAGCAGGGCCGGCCGCGATCAGGGTCGAAATCCGCAGCTGCGTCACGAGCGGGAAGTTGTCGACCAACACCGTGTCGGAGGCCTTGCCCATCCAACCACTGATGTTGTCGGCGAGGCCGCCGCTGTTGAAGAAGCCGTAGCCGAGCAGCAGCGCCACCACCCAGAAGGCGATCATGCGGGCGTAGCGCCCCTGGTTCTTGCGATAACTCACTGTGCTCGTGCGCGGATGTTCGAAGTCGGGGTTGGTTTACGTGGGACTCACGGAGTGGCAGGGCAGCAAGGACTCGAACCCTGAACCGGTTGATTTGGAATCAACTGCTCTACCAATTGAGCTACTACCCTCCGAATTGTCAGAGACCGACGGCTACCCCGAGGTGACCGCCGGCCTCGCATGGTACACCGAGCCGCGACGGACTCAGCGCGCCATTCCGGATCTTCTCGCCGCCGGCAACCGGCAGCACGAAGACCCGGCGCCTGATTACTCGATGATCTTCGTGACGCGACCGGCGCCGACGGTGCGGCCACCTTCGCGGATCGCGAAGCGCAGCGTCTCTTCCATCGCGATCGGCATGATCACTCGACCTCGATCTCGACGTTGTCGCCGGGCATGGGCCATCTCCGCGCCCTTGAGGGTCGCGGTGCCGGTCACGTCCGTCGTGCGGAAGTAGAACTGCGGACGGTAGCCGTTGAAGAACGGCGTGTGACGGCCACCCTCTTCCTTGGTCAGCGCGTAGACCTGCCCCTCGAACTTGGTGTGCGGGGTCACCGACTTCGGCGCCGCGAGCACCAGCCGCGCTCGATCCTCTTCCTTCTTCATGCCGCGGAGCAGCAGACCGACGTTGTCACCGGCCTGGCCCTCGTCGAGCGTCTTCTGGAACATCTCGACACCCGTGCAGGTGGTCGGACGGGTTTCCTTGATGCCGACGACTCGATGGCCTCGCCGACCTTGATGATGCCGCGCTCGATACGACCGGTCGCGACGGTGCCGCGGCCTTCGATCGAGAACACGTCCTCGACCGGCATCAGGAACGACTGATCGGTCAGGCGCTCCGGCTCCGGCACGTACTCGTCGATCGCGTCGAGCAGCTCGAAGATGCACTTGCTGTCCGGGTTGTCGCGACCGGGTTCTCGGTCTGCAGCGCCGGGAACGAGGCGCCGCGAATGACCGGGCAGTCATCGCCGGGGAACTCGTACTTTCGACAGCAGTTCACGCACTTCCATCTCGACGAGTTCGAGCAGCTCTTCGTCGTCGACGAGATCGACCTTGTTGAGGTAGACCAGATCGCCGGCACACCGACCTGACGAGCGAGCAGGATGTGCTCACGCGTCTGCGGCATCGGGCCGTCGTCGGCGGCCACCACCAGGATCGCGCCGTCCATCTGGGCGGCACCCGTGATCATGTTCTTGATGTAGTCCGCGTGGCCCGGGCAGTCGACGTGGGCGTAGTGACGCTTCTCACTCTCGTATTCGACGTGCGCCGAGGAGATCGTCACGACGCGGCTGGGGTCACGGACCGTGCCGCCCTTGGCGACCGCCGAGTATTCCTTGTACTTGGCCAGACCAACCGCAGCGAGCGTGTAGGTCAGCGCCGCCGTCGTCGTGGTCTTGCCGTGGTCAACGTGACCGATCGTCCCCACGTTGACGTGCGGCTTGGTTCTCGTGAAGGTTTCCTTGGCCATGAGAGTCTAGAAACAGGTGAAGCGGATTTCAGATGGAGCTGCTACTGGGACTCGAACCCAGGACCTCTTCCTTACCAAGGAAGTGCTCTACCACTGAGCTATAGCAGCAGCGATTCAGTCAAAAAGAACTGCGTTCTGGAGCGGGTGAAGGGAATCGAACCCTCGTCACCAGCTTGGAAGGCTGGTGCTCTACCATTGAGCTACACCCGCATCCTTCGGCGGAAGAATGCGATCAGAAGTGTGGTAGCACAGGAACGCGGATTGCCTCCCGACCGACGACTGCCGCGAGGCCGACAGCCGGAGGGGAAACTGGTGGGCGGAGCAGGATTCGAACCTGCGAAGGCTGTGCCACCAGATTTACAGTCTGGTCCATTTGACCGCTTTGGTATCCGCCCGAAGTTGCGTTCGTGCGCTCCTTTCCTTCGACTGCGAGCCCGCGAGCCCGGCTCCCCGGACCGTCGCTGACCGTGTCCGAAACACGGCCCTCGAAGGCCAGATGAAGTCCGATTCGTAGCGTCCTGACTGGAGCTAGCGATGGGACTCGAACCCAACCTCTTGATTACAAATCAAGAGCTCTACCGGATTGAGCTACGCTAGCGGGCTTGTCGCCTTGGGAAAGGCCGAGGGAGGATACCGACGGCCTGGGGGCAGTTCAAGCGCACCCAGGGGCATTTTTTGGCTCGGCGCATGGGCTCCCGCGCCGACCGACGCCGAGGCCGCGACGCGCGGCCGGGTCAGCCCTCGGCCGGCGGACGCAGTGCGCGCGCCGCCGCCAGGAAGGCCTGCAGACGGGCCTCGAACTCGGCCACGCTCTCCCCACCGATCCGCTGCAGGGTGGCATCGGCGACCACCAGGGCGACCATCGCCTCGGCAACGATCGCGCAGGCCGACACCGCGCAGACGTCCGACCGTTCGTAGCCGGCCGCGGCCGCGGCGTCCGTTCGTCAGATCGACGCTCGCCAGCGGCTGCCGCAGCGTGCTGATCGGCTTCATCGCCGCGCGCACGACCACGGCCTGGCCATTCGTCATCCCGCCCTCGATGCCACCGGCGCGATTGCTGCCACGGCCATGCGCGACGCCGCCGAGCCCGGTCGCAGCCGGCAGGATCGAATCGTGCACCGCGCTGCCGCGGCGGCGCCCGGCCGCCATGCCGAGCCCGATCTCGACGCCCTTGATCGCGGGGATCGACAGCAGGGCGGCCCCGAGTCGGGCCTCGAGACGCTCGTGCCACTGCACGCAGGTGCCGATGCCGGGCACCGGGTCCCTGACGACGACCTCGACGATCCCACCACCGTGTCGCGATCCTTGGCCGCTTCCTGCACCCGTTCGAGCATCGCGGCATCGGTGGCGGCATCGACGGTGTAGAGCCGGGAGGCGTCGCGCTGCGCCCGCAGGGCTTCGATATCCGCCGATTCCCCGGGAATACCATCGGGGAGCGACACTTTTTCGCATTCTCGCACGTAGCCCAGGACGGCCGTCCCGGCGACTGCGAGTAGCTGCCGGCACACGGCGCCAGCCGCCACCCGGGCCGCCGTCTCGCGAGCCGAGCTGCGCTCCAGCGTCGACCGGATGTCGTGATCGAGCCAGTGGTAGCAACCGGCCAGATCCGCGTGCCCCGGGCGCGGCCGGACCGGTTCGGGCAACTCATCGATCTTGTGGTCGCGGTTCGGGATCCGGAAGCACAATGGCGACCCGATCGTCCGGCCCTGCCGCACCCCGCGAGGATCTCGACGTGATCGTCCTCGATCCGCTGACGCCCGCCGCGCCCGGCACCGCCCTGGCGCAGTCGCAAGGTCGCATCGATGGCCGCGACGTCGAGTTCGAGGCCGCGCGGCACGCCCTCGAGCGTGACCATGACGGCCGGGCCGTGGGACTCGCCGGCGCTGCGGAACGACAATCGTGCCAGCGGCTCACTCATCGACTGGCTCACTCATCGACCGACTCAACCACCAGCGGCGGCCTCGGCACCACCGAGAACGGCGAGCGCGCGCACGGTGTCGGCAAACTCGAACAGATCGAACGGCTTCCGCATTACGGCGCGCACGAAATCGAGAGCGTCGAGTCGGGCCTGCGCCCGTTCGTCGACGAATCCCGAGATGACGACCGTCGGCGGCCGACACTCTGGCGCCAGCCCCTCGAGCACCTCCAGGCCACTGCGCCCAGGCATGTCGAGGTCGCACACCAACACCTGGACCTCCGGGTCGCAGGCCCCGTGCGCCGCCTCGTTGCCATCATAGGCACAGGCAGTGCGCAGCCCGGACCGGGCGAGCACGTCGACGAGCAGCGCGCTCACCGCCCGGTCGTTGTCGGCGATCAGGACGAGCGGAGTAGGCAAGGGATCGAATGGTAACGCACCGACCGGGCCCGGATCGCGGATCAATTCGCGAAAGCTGTGGCCGCGGCGGCCGCCGGCGATCGCGCGAACCGCAATCGGCACGAACGCGACCAACCGAGTTGTCGCTCCTCATGGCAGACAGCCGAATCGTTGTCCGATCGGCACCACCCCGACACCGCTTTTGCCATGCGCTCGTATCCTCTGCGTTCTTCGTTCCGTTCTCTGCTCCTGCTCCTGAGTTGCGCACTCGTGGGCCTCGGCTTCGCCCGCTCCGTATCCGCCCAGGAGGATCGCGAGAACGCCACTCCGACGAACTACTACGTCTGGGGCTCGACCGTCAGTTCGATCAGCTCGATCGTCAACCAGGGCTACCGCATCACCTCACTGAAGTACCGCGGCACGAACCTGCTCGGCTCGTCGATGTTCGACGCCACGCTGGTTCGCAACACCGGCTCCTACGCCCGCACCTGGTGGTGGTACGTCAACTCGTCGGTGAGCTCGATCTCGAGCCGACTGTCGACCAACAACGCGCGGCTCGTCGAACTCGAACCCTACGTGGAGAACGGCACGCTGAAGTACGCGGCCGTAATGATCCGCAACACCGGCCTCGCACGCGAAGACCTGGTGGTGGTACCGTCAACTCCTCCGTCTCGTCGATCAGCAGCCGCATCAACTCCAACAATGGCCGCCTCGTCGACGTCGATTCGTACACGGTCAACGGCACGACCTACTACAGCTGCATCATGATCCGCAACACGGGATCCGATGCACGATCATGGTGGTGGTACGTCAACTCGACCGTCAGCACGATCAGCAGCCGGATCAACTCCCACAACGCGCGGCTCTACTCGCTCGACCGACGCTCCACCGGTCGATTCGACTGCATCATGATCCGCGACCCCTCGCCCAAGCAGTGGCACTGGTGGGTCGGCGTGCCCCACGAGCCAGCTCGTCTCGCGACTCGAGAACTACGGCGAGCGCGCAATCGACCTGATGAGCTACGTCGTCAGCGGCACGCGCTACTACGCCGTGCTCACGATCAACAACAAGAACGCGCTGACCACCGACGTCGGCAACCGCATGCGCTCGACGACCAACGGCACGGTCGGCTGCTGGCTCGAACGCGTCAACGGCAGCAACCTCGCGGACCTGAACGGCAACGCCGTCTTCGAACCGGCCAGCACGATCAAGGTGCTGCCACCACGTGCACGCGATGCGTCAGGTGCGATTCCTCGGCATCAACCTGACCACGCCGATCACCGTCTACTCGGGCTACAACGGCTCGTGCCCGCTCGACACCGGTCCGTTCAGCGAGCAACTGCAGACGTCACTGCGCCGCATGATGGAGAACTCGGACAACGCCCGCACTTCAGGCCGTCGCCCGCCGCTTCGGTACCAGCGCGATCAACTCCCCGCGTCGTCGCTCGGCATGTCGTCGACGAGCCTCAACCACCGCATCGGCTGTGGCAGCCCGGCGCTCGCGAACCCCAACGAACTGACGCTGCGTGATCTGCACGTGCTCTACGAAGCCTTCGCCAACGGCTACCTCGGCAGCTACCGCAACACGTTCTACGACCTGATGCTCCAGAACCTCAGCGGCATCGGCATCAGCGCGGTCATCGACAGCGAAGGTGCGTCGCTCAACCTGTCGTCGCAGACCATCGCGAGCTTCAAGAACTTCACGCTCGCCGCCTACAAGGGTGGCAGCTACACGCTCAACTCGGCCGAGCACCGCTCGGCGTTCGGTTGGGTGTCGCTGCCGTTCATCAGCAACGACGTGATCGTGCCGCGGGAATACACCTTCGGCGCATCGTCAACGACGCGACCAGCGGCACCAACGCGACAACGCGATCTACCAGCAGGCGATCCCGACGCTGCTCCGCGCCGAGATCCGCGCTGCGATGCAGTCGTGGACCAACAGCCTCGCGGGCAGCCAGTCGTTCGGCGCCGGCTGCGGCAGCCCGGTCTACCGCCAGGACCTGCTGAACCTGCCGCGCATCGGCACCAACGTGACCTACCGCGCCAGGAACGGCAACCCGAGCACGCTCGCGGTAATCGGCTTCGGGTTCTCGTCCACGATCTGGAACGGCACGGCCCTGCCGGCCTCGATGCGCGGCTTCGGTAGCGAATCCGGCTGCTTCGCCTACAACGACATCGTGGTGCCCGTCGCGCACGTCAGCGACTCGCTGGCACCGCGACGCACAACCTGTCGATCCCGAACGACCCGTCGTTCGTCGGCACCGAGTTCTTGTCGCAGTGGTACTCCTTCGGCCGCTCGGAGTTCCGCACGTCGAACTCGCAGCGCACGATCATCGGCCTGTGAGCCGGTGATCGGTGAGCGGCGCCGCCGCGAAACAGCACCGCGTGCAGCACCGACGCTCGCGCGCGCGCGCCACGGCGGCGACCTCGCGCAACCAGCGCCGAGTGCGCGCCCTGGACGGTCACGGACTTAGCCGGCCGCGCAAACCGTCAGCCTGCCGATCCCGTACGCTCCGGCCTTCGTCGGCGTCGAACTGCACGAACAGTTCGCGGTGCTAGCAAACCAGAACGCGCTCGGGATCTCCGTTCAGCAACGGGGCGTTCGTCGAGATCGGGACCTGCTGACCGGGCGATTCCGCCTAGGACTGATCGAGCGGCACGAGCCAGGAGACGTCTCGAACGGCACCTGCATCTTGACCTTGCCGTAGTCGACCGTGACCTGCTCGCGCACCTTGTCGACCTTGTGCACCTGCGCATGGCGGTGCCAGCGCGGCAGGAAGACGCGGTCGCCCTTCTTCAGTCCGTGGCAGAAGCTGGTGCGCCGGCGGTGAACCTTGGCGTTCCGCAGCAGACCATCGAGGGCCTGCTTGAGCTCGCGCGCGCGGTCGCCGTGCTTGCCCGGCGCGTTCTCGAGCGCCTGGGACGTGCTCCTCCAACGCCGCCTTGGCCGTGCGCAGCTCGTGCTCGACAACGCCATCCGCCTCTTCCTGCAGCCAGGTCTCGCGGCGAACGGCCTCGGCGAGCTTCTCTTCGAGCTCGCTCTGCTGGCTCGCGACCTCACGCGACTTCGCCGCCGTGCGCTGGCGATCGGCCTCGGCTTCGCGCCCGCGCGACCTGCACCTTCTCGATCACGTTGTCGAGCTGCGGGTCGCGCTTGCCGAGGAGCTTGCGGGCGCGCTGAACGACCCGCTCGGGCATGCCGACGCGCGCGGCGATGTCGAGCGCGTGGCTGTTGCCCGGAATGCCGACCTCGAGCCGATAGAGCGGTGCGAGCGTCTTGCCGTCGAACGCCATCGAGCCGTTGTCGGCGCCTTGGTTCTGGTAGGCGAACTCCTTGAGCCGGCCGAGGTGCGTCGTCACGACCGCGAACGCGCGCGCCCGCACGAGTTGTTCGAGCACGGCGTAGCCGAGCACGGAACCTTCTTCGGGGTCCGTGCCGGCGCCGAGCTCGTCGAGCAGCACGAGCGCATTCCCCGCCGCGTGCGCCAGGCAGGTCGCGATCCGCTGCACATGCGAACTGAACGTCGACAGGTTCTGCGAGATCCCCTGCTCATCCCCGATGTCGGCCTTCACCGCCGCGAAGAACGGCACGCGCGCCCCGACATCCGCGGGCACGGGCACGCCACTGATCGCCATGAGCGCGAGCAGGCCGACGGTCTTGAGCACGACCGTCTTGCCGCCCGTGTTCGGTCCCGTGACGACGAGCAGATGATGCGGATCGCCGAGCGCGAGATCGAGCGGCACGACGGCCGCGCCCGCCTGCTCCGAACGGCGCCCGCGATCGTCGATCTCGAGCAACGGATGACGCGCCCCGTGGAGCCGCAACACGGCCGTATCTTTGCCGTCCGCAACCTCGGGAACGGTTATAGCCGTCCTCGCGCACGAGCCGGGCCTTGGCCTGCAGCAGGTCCGCATGCGCGACGAACTCGACCGCGGTCACGACCTCACGTTCGAGCCGCCGCAGCGCGCGCGCGGCGTCGGCGAGCACGACATTGATCTCGCGGTTCTCGGCCGCCTGCGCATCGGACAGGCGGTTGGCCATCTCGACGACGTTCTGCGGCTCGATGAACAGCGTCTGCCCCGAGCTGCTGCGATCGTGCAATACACCGGCACGCGATTGCGGGAGTCCGACCGCACCTGCAGCACGGGCCGACCGTGGCGCCAGGCGGCATCCGGGGCCTGCAGCGCCCGCCGCACCTGCGGATCCCCGAGCACATGCTGCACCGCCGCATCGACGGCACCGCGCGCCTGCTGGATCTCGCGGCGAATCTCCCGCAGCCGCTGCGACGCCGAGTCCTGCACCTCGCCGCGGTCGTCGACCAGCCGATCGAGTTCGTCGACGAGATCCTGGAGATCGGCGGCGTCTCGCGCGACCGCCGCAAGCGCCTCGGGCTGCGCCAGCAGCCAGCGCCGACAGTGCTCAGCGACCCGCAGCAGACGCTTGAGGTCCGCGAGATCCCGCGCCGCGACGACGTGCTCGCCCGCGAAGAACCCCGGCAGCCACGACCGCACCTCGATCGCGCCGGTGAGCGGCAGGCCACGCCCGTGATCGAGCCGTTCGGCCAGGGTTTCGACCGCGGCGTGCCGGGCCCGCGCCGTCGCCGCATCCGGGCAGGGACCGAGGGCCTCGACCGCCGTACGCCCGACCGGCGAACTCAGCCGCGCGGTGAGCAGGGTGCGCACCGCCCCGAACTCGAGCGCTTCGAGATCGTAGGGCCTCTGGGTGGACGGTTTCGGCGGGCATTGTTGCGAAGCATGTTGCCGACTCGCCCGCGCTTGTAAACTCCGCGCCCGATGAAGCGCAAAAACCCCGGTTTCGGCACCCTCGCGATCCACGCCGGTCAGTCGCCCGACCCGTCCACGGGTGCGATCATGACCCCGATCTTCCAGACCAGCACCTACGTGCAGAAGGCCCCAACCAGACCAGGGTTACGACTACTCGCGGTCCGGCAACCCGACGCGCTCGGCGCTCGAAGGCAACATCGCGGGCCTCGAAGGCGCGGAATGGGGCCTCGGGTTCAGCAGCGGCATGGCGGCCATCACCTGCGTGCTGCACCTGCTCGAAGCCGGCGACCACGTCGTCGCGGGCAACGACCTCTACGGCGGCACGTTCCGCCTGCTGCGCACGGTGTTCGAGAAGTTCGGCGTCGAAACGACGTTCGTGGACCTCACGGACCTCGACGCGTTCCAGGCCGCGCTGCAGAAGAACACGAAGCTCGTGATGCTCGAGACGCCGACCAACCCGCTGCTGCGGTGTTGTGACCTGCGCGCGATCGCGAAGATCTGCCGTCGCAAGAAGCTGCTCACGCTCGCGGACAACACGTTCGCGACGCCCTACTGCAGCGCCCGATCGACCTCGGCTGCGACCTCGTCGTGCACTCGACGACGAAGTATCTCGGCGGCCACAGTGACGTCGTCGGCGGCATGCTCGTCGGCAACGGCGAGGAGCTCCGCGCCCGCCTGGCCCACTTCCAGAACTCGTGCGGCGGCAAGCCAGGGCCGATGGACAGCTTCCTCGTGCTGCGCGGCACCAAGACGCTGCACGTGCGCATGCAGCGCCACTGCGAGAGCGCACTGAAGATCGCGAAATGGCTCGAATCGCACCGGAAGGTCGCACGGGTCTACTACCCCGGCCTGCCGTCGCACGAGACCTACCGCACGGCGAAGAAGCAGATGAAGCACGGCGGCGGCATGGTGTCCGTCGAACTCAAGGCGACGGTCGCGCAAGCCAAGCGCTTCTGCTCACGCCTCGAGGTGTTTGCGCTCGCCGAGAGTCTCGGCGGCGTCGAGAGCCTCGTCGATCATCCGGCATCGATGACGCACGCCCGATCCCGAAGAAGGAACGCAAGAAGGCCGGACTCGAAGACGGCCTGATCCGCCTGTCGGTCGGCATCGAGGATCTCGACGACCTCGTCGCCGATCTCGATCAGGCGCTCAAGCGCCTGTAACGCGGGCCGCTAGACGCCAGGCCCTGCAGGTCCACCGTGCGACCTGCCGTCTCCTTCCCACGATCGACCGACTGTCGCGGCCTCTCGCCGTCGCTCTCCCGAACTCGCGAGCGTTCGGCGCGCGTTACGCGCTGCCCTGCGCCTCGCCGGCAGCGGGCGGATCCGTGACGGGCTTGCTCAAGCGCGGCGCGGGCGCGTCGTCATCATCATCGAGCGTGATGTTTGCCGACGTCCTCGCCGGAGACGCGCTTGCGCATGAGGCGCCCGACCTTGAATTTTCACGATGCGTTTCGCGGGCACCGGGACCTTCTCGAGCGTGCGCGGGTTCTGTGCCAGTCGGGCCGCCCGTTCGCGCGACTCGAATAACACCGAACTCCACGGAAACTCCAACCGGTTGCGGCCGCGAGTTCCTCGATGATCGAGTTGAGAAAGGACTGGATCACGTCCTTCGCGACCACCTTGGTCACGCCGGTCTTGTCCGCGATGCGGTGAACCAGTTCCTTCTTGGTTATCGTTTTCAACGTATCCTCCGAGGCTCCGATGGCCGCCCGGGGGAGACGAGGCGCGGATTCCGGTCCGCTGACCGCCTGGGGCTCCAAAGCAAACAAGTAGCTACCGACTATACCTTTGTGGAGACTGTGTCGACAAGCATCCCCACCCAATTGGCGCAAGTTCGCGGCGAACCGCAATCGGGGTCGGGGTCCGGCCTGACGGATGGCCCGAACCCCCTTGGCAGCAGGGATTTCGGTGAGATCGTAACCGATCGGCGGAGCTCTTGGGTGCGGCGGATCGCCTCCGAGGCCGGTGGAACTACACGTAAAAAACTTACGATTACCCGACTTGGAGGGACCGCTGGCGGGGCGCCCTGCGGTTCACGGGACCCGGCCGCCCCTCCCGGGCGACCCGCGAGTTCGACGCGCTCCAGTGGCTGCGGACCCACCTCGGCGCGGGCGTTCGAGCCCCCTCGGAGTGTGGGAAAACCGTCGGGCAGGATTCCTCACCCGCGCGGTGCTGGTCACCCACACGTTCCCCGGCCGCGCCCTCGACGAACTGCTGGCCGAGACCGAGCAGCGCACCGACCTCGCCATCGCCCTCGGCCGATTCGTCGGCCGGCTGCACGCCCACGGCTTTCGCGACGGCAACCTCGACCTGCGCAACCTGCTCGCCCGCCCGGGCAACGCGCGCGGCAACTGGCAGATCTGCAAGATCGACTCGCCGCGCTAACCACGTCACCGCGCCCGGCCGACGCAGCGACGCCGCGATCACGCGCGACTGGGACCGACTGCGACCGCAGCTCGAACCGTTCGGCATCGCCCCCGCGCGGTCCTGCAGGCGCGCCGGCGCGCCCGCGCACGACGCATACAAGCGCGAGCACGGCAGCGAGTAGCCTGATGGGCCAGGCCACCACGGCGGTCTAGCTACATCCCGATCCGCGCGACGTGGATGTCGGTGAACGCCCACAGCCGCCGGGGTGATGGCAACGCAGGTCGCCCCCGCCGAGCCCCCAGGTCGAGACCTTGCATGCAGAGGAAGGCCGAGAAATGCCGCCCCGACGGGCACGGTCGTGCTGATCGTGGAGCGGAACTGCCACTGCGTAAGCGTCGTCAGGGCCCGGCACGACGAACACATCGCGGTCACGGTCGAGCGGCCCGAGTCCCCAGGGTCAGGAACGGGGCCCCGTTCGTGGCCTGTCATGGTCGCCGTGATCGTGCCCGCCCGGCCTCGGGCTGCCCGCGAGCGTCAGTTCGCGACCGGCAGCGCACCCGCTCGGCGCCGAGGGGGGCGACACGCTCCGCAGGGGCCAGCCGCGAGGATCTGCGCCGGGCTCGGGTTCACGGCGTTCCCGGACACCTGCCAGGGCCCCCCAAACTCCACACGAAACAGATTGCGAAACCCACAGAATCTCGCGAGCAGCGGATTCCCCCCGTTACGACGAACGAACCGACCGGACCGGCGCAGCCGCTCATGGCATCCACGTTGGTCAACGAGGCGTTGTCGACGAAGCGCAAGTGACCCACCTGGGTGATGCCACGCATGCCATCGATGTCCGTCAGACTGGCGTTGCGTTCGATCAGCACCCGCCACACGGGCGTGTTGATGCGGCCGAGGCCGTCCAGGTCACGCAGCAGCGGGTTGTCCGTGATGGCCAGTAGCTCCCGATGTCCGTCAGACCGAGGCCAGCCAGACTCTGGAGCTGAGGGTTGTTCACGATACTCAGGAGGCTGGTCGTCGCGAGATTCGCGAGCGGGCTCAAATCGACGATGTCGCTGCCCTCGATTGTAGATCGAGTGCGCAAAACGTGGGGGACGCTGCGGCATTGACTTCGGCCTGACTGCGCAAGGTCAGGTTCTGCGCGCCCCGCAGACGCGCCGACGAGTGCCCCACTCAGGAGCGCGAGGAACAAAGGTCGAGGGGATCATGGTTTTGGGGTTACCGCGGAAGGAACGATGTCGGACGCCGCGCGGTCGGGGCCGAGCCCGCCTGCCGGCCGCTACCGATGGCGCACAATCTCGCGAGCTGCGTCATCGAATCTCGATTCCCGCGGGGCCCGCCCCTCACGGCAACCGCGCGAACACCGGCCGCCCGCCGCCGGGCCGCCCTCGGGCACGAACACCGATCGCAGAGATCCGCAGCGCCGCGACTAGCCGCCAGTCAGCCGCAGGTCGTCGACCGTCACCGGCGTCG
>JALQPE010001505.1:0-17631 GCA_030407315.1 Asparagopsis taxiformis | reverse complement strand
CTGGAGGTAGGGGTGGTACTGCATGGCGCCTTTATATTCTGTATAGCCAAGGCCGACTTACCCTGTTTGCAGACGGATAATTCCACGTCCTGCCAGCGCCCCGAAGTGTCGAGGCTCCAGCTCCAGCGCCCGGGCGATATCGACCAGGGACTGGTGGTGATCCCCACGATAAAAATGAACAATGGCCCGCTGATTCCAGACTTCCGGATAGTCAGGGTCAATGGCAACAACCTGATCCAGCAGTGATAGCGCTTTGTCAAAGTCATACCAGCGACGGGCATCCATGGCATCTTTCATCAACCGATCAACTCGCGGATTACCGGATTGCAGCCACAGCATCCAGATTTCCCGCTCAACCTTGACCGCCCGCGGTGGTCCGGCGCATACCGCAAGGCCAAAAAAAGCGAATCAAACTGCTGCTGACGGGGATCCTGGATTTTCAGCTGAAAGGGCAGGTTACCGCCCAAAGCCCGGAAGCCTGTATAGAAAGAACCAAAAGGCAGGAAACAAACAACTTCATGGGGAAGCCCTCCTGTTATTCTGACTCCCCCCGTATGGATTACGTTACGATCTAGGTAACTCCAATTAGTACCGCTGGTTTAAGCCTAAGTATAGACCAGCCTTACCTGCTCCTGTCCGTACATCCGTTGCAGTTCAAGTATCAGCTCATCCGAAACCTTGACTTGCCACTGTTCTCCCAGTTGCACCACACCCTCGGCATCAGCTCGCTGATAACGGATCCGCACCGGCACACCTTCGCTACGGTGGGATTCCAGCCAGCCGTTCAAAGTGGTATGAGATTACTGTCATCCTGCAGTAACAACTCCAAATGAGAAGCAAAAATGCGACGGGCAGAAGCGATATCCAGTACCCGGCTGCCACGGACCTTCAAAGACCTGAATAGTCGTCGTGCGACACCTCACCCTCAACCACCAGTATCCGGTCGTTGGCAATCAGTTCACGATTTTCTTCGTAGGTTTCGCCAAAACAGAGTGACCTCCATGCGAGCACTGCGATCATCCAGTGTGATAAAGGCCAGAGTATCCCCCGCTTGGTCTTGCGAAGACGTACATCCACCACCAAGCCGGCCATCTTCTGGTTTTGCCTGGGCGCCGGCTTCAAATCCACCAGACGGTTTGGAATAAACTTACGAAGTTCCTGCTCGTATTCATCAATGGGATGACCGGTAACATAAAGACCGAGCGTGTCTTTTTCGCCCCTGAGTTGCTCTTTAGGAGTCCACTCATGCCCACCCCGATAGGGCTCGTAAACATCACTCTGTTCAGAAGGGCCGCTATCAACAATGGCGCCAAACAGATCACCGATACCACTATCCTGATTACGTGCGTTCTGGTCAGCAGCTTTCACGGCATCGGGAATTGCATCCATCAGCACCGCACGACTGGGACCGATCTTATCGAGCGCACCACAGCGTACCAGCGCTTCCAGTACCCGCTTATTGATATTCTTGACGCCAACCGATCACAGAAATCAAACAGATCACTAAAGGCGCCCCCCTCTTGCCGCGCCTTGACGATGGCATCGATGGGCCCTTCGCCGACGCCTTTTACAGCACCCAGGCCATAGACGATCTCCCCCTCGTCGTTAACGGTGAACATAAACTCACCGCTGTTGACATCAGGCAGCACCAGCGGCGCTTCATGGTGCGACACTCTTCGATAAAGATCACCACCTTGTCGTGTTCTGCATATCCGAAGACATAACCGCGGCCATAAAGGGTGCCGGGTAGTAGTGTTTGAGCCAGGCGGTCTGATAGGACACCAGTGCATAAGCGGCGAGTGGGACTTGTTAAAACCGTAGCCGGCGAACTTCTCTACCAGGTCAAAGATGTTACCCGCAAGATCCAGGTCAATCCCCTGGCCATCACAGCCTTCAAGGAACACCGCCGCTGCTTGGCCATCTCCTCGGGTTTTTTCTTACCCATAGCCCGGCGTAGCATATCGGCGCCACCCATGAATAGCCAGCCATCACCTGGGCGATCTGCATAACCTGCTCCTGGTAAAGCACCCACCGTAGGTGGGCTCCAGGACCGGCTGCAAGGGCATATATTCGTAGTCGGGATGAGGGTAGGAGAGCTTGGCACGACCGTGCTTACGGTTGATAAAATCGTCCACCATGCCGGACTGCAAAGGACCGGGACGGAAACAGGGCCACCAGTGCGACAATATCTTCGAAACGCGACGGCAACAGACGCTTCATCAGGTCTTTCATGCCGCTGGATTCCAACTGGAACACGGCGGTGGTATCACCCCTTTTCAACATCTCATAGACCGGAGCTTCCTCCAGATCTATGGCGTTGATATCCATAGGGTCCTCACCGAGCTTGGCTTGCTGGCGATGGATGGTTTTCAATGCCCAATCGATGATGGTAAGGGTCCGCAGCCCCAGGAAGTCGAATTTAACCAAGCCTGCCGATTCGACGTCGTTCTTATCAAACTGGGTTACCAGGCCACCGCCAAACTCATCACAGAATAGCGGGGCGAAATCGGTCAGCCGGGTAGGAGCGATTACCACCCCTCCGCGTGCTTGCCTACGCCGCGGGTTACCCCCTCCAGCTTGTAGGCCATCTCCATGATCTCCTGAACCTCTTCGCTGCCGTCGATAAACTCTCTCAGCGCGGGCTCCTGGTCCACCGCCTTGTTAAGGGTCATACCGATCTCAAAGGGGATCAGTTTTGACAGTTTGTCAGCCAGACCGAAAGGTTTTCCCTGCACCCGCGCCACATCCCGAACCACAGCCTTGGCCGCCATAGTACCGAAGGTAATGATCTGGATACCGCATCGCGACCGTAGGTTTCAGCGACATAGTCGATCACCTGGTCACGGTTATCCATACAGAAATCGATATCGAAGTCGGGCATGGAGACCCGCTCGGGGTTCAGGATCGTTCGAACAGCAGATCATATTCCAGCGGATCCAGATCGGTAATTTTCTGGGCGTAAGCCACCACGAACCGGCACCGGATCCTCGTCCGGGGCCGACCGGAATCCCGTTGTCCTTACTCCACTGAATAAAGTCCATTACAATCAGGAAGTAGCCGGAAAAACCCATCTCGATAATAATATCCAGTTCGAACTTCAGCCGTTCCTCATAGGGTTTTCGCTTTTCGGCATACTCGGGGTCATTGCGATCGAGGATCTTCTCCAGTCGCTCTTCCAGTCCTTTCTCAGAGATCTCTATAAAGAACTCATCCATGGTCATCCCTTCGGGGATGGATAAGCCGGTAGGTAGTACTTACCCAGTTCAATCTCGATATTACAGCGTTTGGCGATCTCCAGAGTGTTAGCCAAAGCTTCCGGGATGTCTGCGAACAGTTCCTGCATCTCAGCAGGGCTGCGAAAATACTGCTGGGCGCTGTAATCCTTTGGACGGCGTGGATCATCCAACACACGCCCCTGGTTGATGCACACCCGGGCTTCATGGGCGTCAAAGTCATCCGCCCGCATAACATGACTTCGTTGGTCGCCACGATTGGGCAGCCGCTAGCACTGGCTAACACTAAAGATCCGTGCAGATTCTCTTCATCATGCAACCGCCCGGTACGCTGGATTTCAAAGGTAGAAACGACCGGGAAAACCGATCGCCACTCCTGCAACAACGATTCAGCATCAGCCTGCTTACCCGCCAGCAGTGCCTGTCCGATCTCACCCTGTTTGGCGCCGGACAGAGCAATCAGCCCATCACTTTTCTGGCTATCCATTCTGCCTTACGATCGCTTTTCCGGCTGCAACCCCTGCCCCTCCTGATAAGCACGGGCAATCAGCTCTGTCAGATTTCGGTAACCATGACGATCCATTGCCAGCAGGGTCATACGGGTCGGCGCTTCATCAGGATCTACCCGATTCTGCAGCCAGAGGTCGGCGCCGCAGATCGGCTTTACACCGGCTCCCAAAGCCGCCTGATAAAATTTGATCAAGGCATAGAAATTGACCTGATCCGTCAACGCAACGGCTGGCATGCTCTGTTCTGCAGCGGCCTTCGCCAGCTCCTTGCCGCGCACCAGTCCATCCACGACAGAATATTAAGAGTGTGTTCGCAGATGACAAAACCCGGGCTAGCGTCAGCGTTCATGGCAATCTTCTATGTTGTTATCAATCGAGAGTTCACGGACCGGTGCAAAGGACCGTCGGTGAAGCGGAGTTGGACCCAGATTTCTAAGGGCCTGCAAATGGGCTCCGGTAGATAACCTTTATGTTTTTGCCAGACCGTAACCCGGGTACTGACGGTCATAGGCTTCCATCTCCCGGTCCCGGGTTACTTTCGCCAGAATCGATGCTGCACTGATGGCCGCAATCTTGCCGTCGCCTTTTACCACCGCTTCACAAGGACAACTGAGAGGGGACAGCGGTTACCGTCGATCAATGCATACCGGGAGGAGTGGAAAGCCCGTCTACCGCACGAGTCATCGCCAGCATGGTGGCCTGCAAAATATTGAGTTTGTCGATCTCTGCGACAGAAGCGCGTGCTATGTTCCAACAGAGCGCCTTGGCCTGGATCTCGTCGAACAACGCTGCTCGTCGCTTTTCAGTCAGCTTTTTTGGAATCGTTCAAACCGTCAATGGGTGAATTGGGATCAAGGATACAGCAGCGGTCACCACATCACCAAACAGCGGACCACGCCCTACTTCATCGACCCCGGCAATCAACTGATCTTCGCTGCTGCCTAAAAAATCCAATCCGGCCTGTTCCATCAGTTATCACCCCTGACCGATTCAACCAGCTCCACGCATCCGCCGCCTGTTCGCTGGCGTTCAGGCGTAAGTGTTGATGGTGCTCGGTGAATCGTTGCACCGTATAGTCATGGTGCTGCTGATCGGTCAGCTGGGTCAAAAGTGCTTGTCCGACAGCTTCAGGGGTTACCTGATCCTGCAGAAACTCCGGCACCAGCGGCTCATCTGCCAGCAGGTTCGGCAAAGACATATTTAATCTTCAGCATTCGAGATGCAATGGCAGGGTCAGCGGTGCCAATTTGTAGGCAACGACCATCGGTTTTTTCAGCAGCATTCCTTCAAGCGAGGCGGTACCGGATGCCATCAATACCACATCGGCAGCCTGCATGACCTGGCGGGATTTTCCCAAAATCAGGCGAACGGGAAGCCCGCTCTCCTTTAATATTTCTTCAAGCTGCTGATAGCGGTTTTGATTAGCGGCAGGGATGACAACTGTAAATCAGGCTGTCGTGCCAGCAACCAGCGAACCGTATCCAGAAAAACCGGAGCCAGACGCTCGACTTCACCACCCCGGCTCCCGGGCAGAATTGCTACCCACGTGGAATCAACTCAAGCTCCAGCTCCGAGCGGGCAGACAACATGTCAGGCTGCAGCGGAATTTCATCGGCCAGGGTATGGCCGATAAATCGGGCATCAACACCGTGGCGATCATAGAAGGCCTTTTCAAAGGGCAATAGGCAGAGCATCAGATCAACCGAACGGGCAATCTTCTTGACGCGACCTTCGCGCCAGGCCAAACCGACGGACTGACGTAATGACAGGTCTTAACACCCGCTTCTCGCAAACGTCGTTCCAGAGGAAGATTAAAATCCGGCGCATCGATCCCGATCATGATATCAGGCGGATTATCCAGCCAGTGATCGCGTAGCTTGTTACGAATCCCCAGTAGTTCACGAAAACGCCCAAGCACTCCACCAGCCCCATGACTGACAGGCGCTCCATGGGGAAGAAGGAGTTCATCCCCTGCTCCAACATCAGCGGACCGCCTATTCCCTCGAACTGAATATCCGGGCAACGCTGCTTTAGCGCTTTGATCAGGCCTGCGCCAAGAATATCACCGGATGCTTCTCCGGCAACCAGTGCTACTCGCACAGCCCCTCCTTATGGTTTGCAGGTTATCGAATGATACCGCGGGTTGAGTTGTTCAGATCATCAATCAAAGGCAAAGTTCGGGACACTGACCACTGAGCGTCTGCAGCTGTTGAACAGCATCCTCAAGCTTTAATCCCTGACGATAGATAATCTTGTAGGCCTGACGCAATGTACGGATCGCTTCCGGTGTGAAGCCACGACGTTTCAAACCCTCCGAGTTAATGCCATGAGGTTTGGCACTATTACCGTTTGCCATCACGTAAGCAGGTATGTCCTGCAGTACAATAGAGCCCCCACCACACATGGACGTGGGCACCGATATGGCAAAACTGGTGCACAGCAGTCGCACCACCCAGAATAGCGTAATCACCAACTTTAACGTGACCCGCAATCGCGACATTGTTGGCACCACGATATGATCGCCCAGCACACAATCGTGCGCTACATGAGCCTGTGCCATAAACAGGTTGTCATTACCGATAATAGTTACGCCCTGATCCTGGACAGTGCCTCGATGAATGGTGCAGCCTTCACGGAAGACATTGTTATCACCAATTTCCAGCCGGGTCGGCTCGCCGGCGTACTTTTTGTCCTGGCAGTCTTCACCAATACTGGCAAACTGGAAAATTTTATTATTGCGACAATGACCGTAGGTCCTTTAATCACAACATGGGAGGCGATTTTTGTCCCTGCCTCGATGACGACATCCGGTCCAATTAACGTCCAGGGTCCAACTTCCACATCATCAGCAAGCTGGGCTTTTGGATCAATATGAGCGCGGTTATCAATCAAAATCAGACTTTCCGATCAGCACAAAGAATGGTAGCAGAGCTTGCAAGCTCCCCGTCTACGGTGGCACGACATTCGAACTTCCATATTCCCCGTTTTTCAGAGATCACCTTGGCTTCAAGCTGAAGACGATCGCCAGGAACCACCGGCGCTTAAAGCGCAACTTATCAGAACCGACGAAATAATAGATGGAGCCATCCTGGGGCTTCTTATCCATGGTTTTGAAACCAAGAATACCCGCAGCTTGCGCCATCGCTTCAACAATCAGCACGCCTGGCATAACAGGATGGTCAGGGAAGTGGCCGTTGAAATAGGGCTCGTTCACTGAGACATTCTTGTAGGCAACGATGGAGTCACCCAACTCCAGCTCAGTAACCCGATCCACCAGTAGAAATGGATAACGGTGTGGCAGGTACTCCCTGATTTCCTTTACGTCCATCATTAATAAATAACCTTTAGGTTGTAATTGTAGCTTTAACCTTTGTTGCTATCGTCCAGCTTTTTCTCCAACTGGCTGATACGGGCCGCCAATTGGTCCAGTTGACGGAAGCGTACAACGTTCCGCTTCCACTTACGATGCGGCATCATTCCGGTTCCCGAGGTATAGACACCGGCCGTCTCAATAGACTTGGTAACCAGTGTACTGGCCATTATCTGTACACCATCCGTGATATTCAGGTGTCCGACAATGCTGGAAGCACCAGCGATAGCACAGCGGCGGCCTATTTTAGTGCTACCGGCAATGGCGACACAACCGGCAATTGCAGTGTTTTCGCCGATTTCAACGTTATGGGCTATTTGAATCTGATTATCAAGCTTCACCCCACGGCCAATTTTGGTATCTCCCAGCGCCCCCCGATCTATAGTGGTACCCGCTCCGACCTCTACATCGTCTCCCAACACCACACGGCCTATTTGGGCAATCTTGACCCATTGATCCTTTTGAGGTGCAAGCCGAAACCATCCGCTCCGATAACTGCGCCGCTATGAATTACCACTCCGTTTCCGATCACACAGTCGTGGTAGACGGTGACATTAGCTGCCAAACGGCTGTCAGAACCAACCCTGCTGCCCTCACCGATAACACTGTTGGCTCCGATAAAGGCATTGGCCCCAATCACGGAATTGGCTTCAACGACCACATTGGCGGCTATTACTGCAGATTTATCGACGGTCGCAGTTTCAGCCACAACAGCGGTTGGGTGAATTCCTGGATTGGATTCGGGAACAGTATCAAACCACTGGCTGATCTGTGCATAACCGAGATAGGGATTACTCAAAACCAGTGCATCAACGGGACACTCTTCGGCATCCTGTTGTGAAACGATCACCGCTGCAGCCCTGTATTTACCAGCTGGGACTTATAAAGCGAGTTTGAAAGAAAGGCGAGGTCTTGCTGCCCCGCCTTTTCAAGTGTCTGAATACCGGTTACAACCCGATCGGGATCTCCACGCAGCTGCGCACCCAATGCATCAGCAACCTGTTGTAACGAGAATTCAAGACGCTTCATACTTACTTTTTATTCAGCTCTTCAATCACCTGGGCAGTTAGGTCCAGTGAGGCTCAGTATAGACCAGCGCCCGCTTATTGAAGATCAGGCTTATTTGGTGTTTTTCGACCAACACCTTCAAAATCTCTTCAACCTGGGGACGCAACTGCTGCAGGAAGCCTGCTCCTGCTTTGGGTTTCCTGTTGCAACTTGACCTTCAACTCCTGGAACTGCTGGAATTTCTTCTGAACCTGAATCACCAGAGTCTTGCGCTCATCCTCGCTCAGGAAATCCGCTTCTTTTTCCAGCTTCTGTTTCAGGGAGTTACCCTCTTCTGCCAGGGACTTCAGTCGCTGCTGTTGCGCTTCGAACTGCCCGCCCAGTTGCTCCCGTAGGGCCTTGGCTTGCTTGGAGGCTCGAATGGCACCCTCCACATCCAGTACCGCATATTTTTCTGCGTGTGCCATCATTGGCAGCATCAACAAGGCGATTAATACCAACTTTAAAGATTTTCATCTAAAACTCCCTACCCTGGTTTAGAAGGTCTGTCCCAGCGCGAACTGGAATACCTCTGTTTCATCACCCGATTTTTCAACAACCGGGGCTGCAATGGAAAATGAAAGCGGACTATAAATGTGATCCAGGAAACACCGACACCACAGAGGCACGCAAATCATCCAGATTTACACCACTGTCGCAGTTAGGATTGCTGCTTAAACAACTGGTATCAAACACGCTACCCACATCGACAAAGAACAGTGAACGTAACTTGCTTCGGTCTTCAACGAAGGGGAACGGGAAGATCAACTCCGCAGTTCCCTCAATAAGCACATTGCCTCCCAACGGATCCTCGTCGCTATTGTTCGCTCTCGGCCCTAGCGTATGTTCTTAAAGCCGCGCACCGAAGAGAAGCCCCCCGAGAAGAAATGCCTGAAGAAAGGAAGCTCACTGGTACTACCGTAGCTGTCACCGTATCCCAACTCTGTTTCCAAATTAATCAGCCAACCGTTAGTGATCGGGAAATAACGTTGCCCGCGATACTTGAGGGTATAGTAGCCGATATCACTTCCGGGTATGGACATCTCGAAGGTCAGCCCCTGGGAGTATCCCTTGGTAGCCAAGATACCCCGATTCAGGCGATTTTCACTCCACCCCAAACTGGCTTTAAAGATATTGTAGTTATCACCTTCTTCATTGATGAAATCGGTGATTTCAGTAGGCACGTCGGATCCCAACGGACATCAATATTTTCATAGCCTGCAGAAAACGCAGTCGCTGGAATTCATCAATCGGATAACCGAAATTGACGCTACCGCCAAAAGAATCCAGAGAGTAATTACTCTGATCATCATCGTCGCGATCTTCCTTACGGAAGAAACAACTGAACCCGCGGCTGACGCCATCTACGGTGTAATAGGGATCGGTGTAACTGAAGCTGTATTCCGTTTCAGTTTCACTGTTATTGATGCCAAAGGAGACGTGCTTACCGGATCCGAGGAAGTTCTCCTGTGAAACCGAGAGAGCCAATAGCAAACGGCACTTTGCGAGAAGCCGATACTTGCACTCAGGTTTCCTGACAGCTGCTCGACGACACTGTAGTCGAGGTCCACCTGATCTTCAGTGCCAGGTACAGGCAACGTCTCAACGTTGACGGAGGTGAAATACCCTAAACGCTCGAGACGGGATTTCGATTTTTCGATGTGCTCGCTATTCGCATACGCGGCTTCCATCTGCCGCATCTCTCTTCGCAACACCTCATCGGCGCTGGTGGTATTACCGCGAAAGTTGATACGTCTCACATAGATGCGTCGACCCGCTTCCATAGCGAAAGTGATATTGATGCGCTTATTTTCTTCGTCAATATCGGGACTGGGATTAATATTGGCCTGAATAAAGCCTTCACTGCCAAAACGCTGGTGGATCTTTTCGGCGGTATCCACCATGGCCTTGCGGGAAAAGATGTCTCCTTCCTGAAAGCCGATCAATGAATGGAGCTCCTCTTCCGGAACTTTCATATCACCAGCAAATTCATAACCACCAAAATAATAGAGATCGCCTTCCTCAACATTGATTGTCACATAGACATGCTTACGATCCGTGGTCAAAGAAACCTGGGTAGACTCGATCTTAAAATTGATATATCCGCGGTTCAGGTAATACGTCCGCAAACGCTCCAGATCACCGCTCAGCTTTTCACGAGCATACTTACCATCGTTGGAGATAACGGAATTAAACCGGGCTTACCCAGCTCAAAGTCACGAGTTAACTCCTCATCGGTATACACTTCATTACCGACGATATTGATGTGACGTATAGTCGCCGCTTCACCCTCTTTGATATTAATCGTCAGACCGACACGGTTTTCCGGCAATTCTTCGACGTTGGCTTCAATCCAGGCGCCATAGCGCCCCTGAGCGGCATAAAGGCGGGATAGTTCAATCGGATACGTTCCAGGGTTGCACGCTGAAAGACTTCACCTTCCTGCAAACCCAGGTCCTTCAAGCCCTCGAGCAGGGGCTCTGATTCTATAACCTTATTGCCTTCGATCTTGATATTACTGAGTGCGGGACGTTCAAGCACCCTGACAATCAGCAGATTTCCATCGCGTAACAGCTGGATATCATTGAAATAACCACTGGCAAACAGTGTCCGGGCAGCCTCGGCCAGAACCGGTTGTCAACTTGATCACCAACATCCACCGGAAAGGCACGAAAAACAGTTCCCAAATCCAGACGGCGTAAACCATCCACGCGAATATCAGAAACTTTAAAGCTATCAGCCCAAAGGACTGCCGGAAATAGAATACCGATCAACAGTAAGGTCAGCTTGCGTCTCATGCGGCGCTACAATCCCGTTCCAAAAACCCCATCGAAAACACGCATACCAAGTTAGAGACGCGCCAGGTCATTATAAAAAGCTAAAATCATCAGTGTCATTAACAGCGCCATGCCGATCTTCAATCCCATAATCTGTACTTTCTCAGACACAGGTCGACCCCGGACCGCTTCAACGACATAGTAGAGCAAATGCCCCCCATCCAGCATAGGGATGGGCAGCAAATTAAGAATTCCCAGGCTTATACTCAGATAGGCTAGAAAGTTAAGAAAACTCTCCAATCCTGATTGTGCCGAAGCCCCCGCCACTTTAGCAATGGTTATTGGACCACTCAAGTTTTTTACTGAAATTGCCCCTTGAATCATCTTACCTATAGATTCAAGGGTTAAGGCTATCATCTGATAGGTTTTGGCGAACGCTGCCGGCACCGCCTCCAGAGGACCAAAACTAATTTCCCGCAGCATTTCCGGGGGCCACCCCACCGGCTCGACTCCTGCCCCTATGTAGCCGTAGTTCGTGCCGTCTTCTGCCTGTTTTGAAGCAGGAACGAGCAACAACTGGACAACCTCCTGGTTCCGCTCCAGGGTAAACTCCACTTCACGGTCCGGACTTTTCTGGATACGCTTGACCAAATCAATCAACCGTCGACAGACTTTCCGTCCATCTCCAAGACCAGATCACCGACCATCAACCGGCCTTTTGAGCCTGACCTCCCTCGACGATTTGCCCGATACGGGCAGGAATATGGGGACGAAAAGGAATAAGACCCAGTGCTTCGATGGGCCCCCGCTCCTCATCATATCCCAGTCTCTAATCTCTACACCGTAAGAATGCGCAACACCACTTTCCAGCGCTCGTGTATCGATTAAAACACGCCCGCTCTCTCCGATTCGCGCAGCCAAACGCAGATTCACATCTTCCCAGCTACGTACCTGATACCCGTCGACAGCCAGTATCTCTTCATTAGAGACAACCGCTGCCCGCGACGCTGGCGACTCGGCGACCACATCACCCACGACAGGAGCAACGGTACTGATACCGGATACAAACATCAGCCAATAGGCAAATACCGCAAAGAGGAGATTAACCGCAGGACCAGCCACCACAATAGCGATGCGCTGCCAACCGGTTTGCGATTGAAGGTTTGATCAAGAAGGGATTCGGGAACATCGCCCTCACGCTCGTCAAGCATCTTGACATAACCACCCAGCGGGATGGCAGCGATGACATACTCGGTACCCTGCGATCATACCAACGGTACAATCCTTTACCAAACCGATAGAAAAGCGTAGTACTTTCACACCACACCGGCGCGCAACCCAAAAATGCCCATACTCGTGAATGGTGACGAGAATACCAAGGGTGACAATCGCAGCCAGGATGGTCTGGAGAATATCCATTAATACAAAGCCTGTTGTTAAACCGTTACTACTGACCGAATCCTAGCAAAGAGGTTCCCAACGCAAATACGGGAGCAGCTGCAGTGAGACTGTCGATACGGTCCATCACACCACCGTGACCAGGTAGCAACTGGCTGCTGTCCTTGATGCCGCGATGACGCTTTACCATACTCTCCAGCAGATCCCCCAATACGGATGCTAGAGCCGTGAGCAGGCAAACAACCATAAACAAGAAGACTTCGACGCCGGAAAGCTGCCAGTACCAGGCAGCCAGTATCGCAACCAACATACTGCTGGCAAGCCCGCCATAAAACCGGCCATGGTCTTTCCGGGACTGACTGCGGGAGCCAGCTTTGCCTTACCCCAGGCCCTGCCAGCGAAGTAGGCACCGATGTCCGCTCCCCAAACGATCAGCATTAACAACAGTATCAGACCTCCGGCGGGAACGATCTGCTTCAACAACACCAAGGCCTGCCAGGTAGGTATCAGAACCACAAATCCATCAAAGCTCTTAATGGGCGGCCCGCCCACTGGCCATTGGAATCCGGATAGGTTTTCACCAGTAGATGACCAACAGCCAAAAAACGGCACTGATAACCAACAGCAACTGGGCTGACACGGACAGTAGCACCAGCATAGGAATCGCAGCCACCAGCACCAGCGCGTACCCCCAACGCTGCAACGGCGACCTAAAATCGGATAGATTCCCCCATTCCCAAGCCCCAAGCAGGGTAATCAGGGCGATAAACCATGAAAATAGGAGAGCGGGAGCAAGAAAACCCCGGCCAATACCAGCGGAGCCAATATCAGCGCTGTGATCACTCGTTGTTTAAGCATTATTTTCCTCGGCCTCAACCTGCTCACTGGTCTTGCCGAAGCGTCGCTGCCGCCCCGAGAAGGCATCGAACGCGTCTTCGAGCACACTCAGGTCAAAGTCAGGCCAATATTTGGGGGTAAAGTAGAGCTCCGCATAGGCAAAGTGCCAAAGCAGAAAATTACTGATACGTTGTTCGCCGCCGGTACGAATACAGAGATCAGCAGATGGCTGCCCTGCCAGCGTCATTTGGGACTCGAACATCGCCTCGTCGATCTGCTCGGCCTTTAAATCGCCATCGGCCACTCGCTGCGCCAATTGCCGGGAGGCGTTAACGATATCCCATTGACCACCGTAATTAGCTGCGATATTCAGTGTCAGGCCGGTATTTGCAGCTGTCAGTTGCTCGGCCTCGGCAATCTTTCGCTGTAAATTTTCACTAAAACGTGTTTATCACCAATGACTTTGAGACGGATATTGTGCTGATGGAGTTTTTTGACCTCTCTTTCAAGGCCAACATAAATAGCTCCATCAAGCCTTTGACTTCCATCTCCGGGCGGCGCCAGTTTTCACTACTGAACGCGAACAGGGTCAGGGACTCCACGCCGTAACGGGCACAACCATCAACGGTAGCACGCACTGCGTCCACACCGGCCTTATGCCGGCAAGACTAGGTAGTCGCCGTGCTTTTGCCCAACGGTTGTTTCCATCCATGATAATTGCCACGTGACGGGGCAGTTTTTGGAAGGATTCAGCTCACTCATCTCGTCCCTGGTTCCCAGCAATTATCGACCGCAAAACCGATCAGATCTCCATCAGATCAGCTTCTTTTGCCTGCAAATGGTTGTCCACTTCAGCAATGCTGCTATCGGTAATCTTTTGAATATCATCCTGCGCACGACGATCATCGTCCTCAGTGATCTCTTTTTCCTCAAGAGCTCTTTGACATCGCTATTTGCATCTCGACGGATATTACGGATGGCAACACGTGCATTTTCCGCCTCCTGACGCGCCTGACGAATATAGCCCTTACGGGTCTCTTCAGTCAGCGGCGGCATCGGAACCCGGATCACCATACCGGCAGTAGAAGGATTCAACCCCAGATCAGACTTCATGATCGCCTTCTCAATTTCAGGCACCATGGTTTTTCCCAAGGCGTAACCGTCAAAGTACGGGCATCTTCCACGTTGACGTTAGCCACTTGGCTCAGCGGCGTCTCAGAACCGTAATAGGAAACCCTCACGGTATCCAAAATACTGGGATGAGCGCGACCGGTACGGATTTTTTTAAAGTTATCTACCAGAGCCTGAACATTTTCTGCATTCGCTCCTGGGCGTCTTCTTTGATTTCATCAATCACGATTCTCTCCTTCAGTCAGGCCGCTGTCGATCAACGTACCCTCTTCCCCGCCCCGAACTACCGTCACCAGGGCGCCAGCTTTATTCATATTAAACACTTTGACCGGCATATCATGATCGCGGGTCAGACACATCGCTGTAAGATCCATCACACCCAGCTGTTTCTCCAACACCTCGTCATAGCTGAGATGGTCATACTTGGTAGCCGCAGGGTCTTTCACAGGATCAGCAGAATAAACACCGTCAACCTTAGTCGCTTTGAGCACCACATCGGCTTCAACTTCGATACCGCGCAAACAGCTGCAGAGTCGGTAGTGAAGAAGGGATTACCGGTACCGGCAGAAAAGATAACGACATCGCCCTGATTAAGGTAACGCATCGCCTGACGCCGATCATAGTCATCAACCACACCAACCATGGAGATAGCTGACATTACACGGGTGGTAATATTATTTCTCTCCAGTGCATCGCGCATCGCCAGCGCATTCATTACGGTTGCCAGCATGCCCATATGATCGCCGGTTACGCGATCCATACCTGCTTTACTCAAGGCTTCACCCCTGAACAGGTTACCACCACCGATAACCAGACCTACTTGAACGCCGATCCCGACCAACTGGCCGATCTCCAACGCCATCCGATCTAGAACCGCTGGATCAATGCCGAAGTTTTCGGAACCCATCAAGGCTTCGCCACTGAGCTTCAACAAAATCCGCTTATATTGCGCTTTGCTTTTATCAGTCACTGAGATTTATCCCGGAAAAATTTGGTAGGAAGTTTATCACTAGGCCGAGGAGTTGCACAGGCTGGAGAGACAATTCTCAGCCTGTGCAGAGAGGATTGCACTTATTTCAGTGCAGCTGCGACTTCGTCTGCGAAATCGACTTTTTCTACTTCGATACCTTCACCAACTTCGAAGCGAACGAAGCCGTTGATATCTGCACCTGCATCTTTGATCAGCTGGCCAACTTTAACTTCAGGATTCTTAACGAATGCCTGCTCAACCAGAGAGTTTTCAGCCAGGAATTTTTTGATACGACCACAACCATCTTTTCTGCGATTTCCGCAGGCTTACCAGCCATATCAGGCTGAGCCAGGATGATCTCTTTCTCTTTAGCCAGCACTTCTTCAGACATATCTTCAGGCTTGGCAACCCGAGGATTAACAGCAGCAGTATGCATTGCTACATCTTTTGCCACTTCATTTTCGCCAGCAGTCAGAGAAGTCAAAACAGCAATTTTGTTGCTGTGAACATAAGCACCAACATTCGCACCCTCGACCAGAGCGATACGACGAACACCGATGTTCTCACCGATCTTCTGAACCAACGCTTCACGAGCTGCTTCCAGATCACCTTCCATCAGGGCAGCAACATCAGTCTGCTTGGCAGCAAACGCCGCATCAACAACGGTATCGACATACGCCAGAAAACCGGCATCACGGGCAACGAAGTCAGTCTCGGAGTTAACCTCAACAACAACACCATAGCTGTTGTCATCAGCAACCTTAACTGCAACAACACCGTCAGCCGCAGTACGACCGGCTTTTTTAGCCGCTTTCATACCACTGGACTTACGTAGATTTTCAATTGCCAGCTCGATGTCACCATCAGCCTCAGCCAGCGCTTTTTTACACTCCAGCATGCCCAAGCTAGTACGCTCGCGCAGCTCTTTAACCATAGAAGCAGAGATCTTCGCTGCCATGACCATTCCTCTCAGAATTCAAAATACGTTCAAAAAAAGGGGGTCACTCACCCCCTTTGATAAAGCCTGCATCAGGCCCTTAACTGCACCTTACTCGGCAGCAGCTTCAGCCTGCTCTTCTACTTCTACGAACTCACCCTGACTAGCACTGGAACCTTCCAGACACGCATCAGCCATGGACTTAACATAGATTTGAATAGCACGCAGAGCGTCGTCGTTACCCGGAATAACGTAATCGATGCCATCAGGGTTGCTGTTGGTATCAACGATACCAATTACAGGGATACCCAGCTTGTTAGCTTCGTTGATAGCAATACGCTCGTGATCAACGTCAACAACAAACAACGCGTCAGGCAGACCACCCATCTCTTTAATACCGCCAATAGAGCGCTCCAGCTTCTCCATCTCACGAGTATTCATCAGCGCTTCTTTTTTGGTCAGCTTGTCAAAGGTACCGTCCTGAGACTGCTGTTCCAGATCGCGAAAACGCTTGATAGATGCACGGATAGTCTTGTAGTTGGTCAGCATGCCACCCAGCCAACGATGGTTGACGTAAGGCATACCGGCGCGAGTTGCTTCTTCACGAACCACTTTGGATGCAGCACGCTTGGTACCCACGAACAAAATCTTGTTCTTGTTGGTAGCCAGACGCTGAACAAAACCCAGGGCATCATTCATAGCCGGAACAGTGTGCTCCAGATTGATGATATGAATCTTGTTACGCGCACCGAAAATGTACTTACCCATTTTCGGGTTTCCAGTAGCGGGTCTGATGACCGAAGTGAGCACCTGCTTTCAGCAGCTCACGCATAGATACTTGGGACATAATACTTCCTTAATTTGTTGGGTTAGGCCTCCATATACCCCATTGCTCACCCGAAGGGCACCCAGAGACAATGTGACGGTATATGTGCGACATTAATTTTAGTTTAGCCCCAAAAACCAGGCCGGTTCTCGGGAGCGCGACTTTATACCACATCTACCCGACAATATAAAGATACGCTTCCAACTTCTCTTCATGCGTGTACAATGGACTCCTTGCAAAATCTCCTCTGCATTGACTACCGCAGTACAGGGAAACCCGGCCCCGATATTCACAAAACCGTTTAACAAAATCGTTATTGATCTATGACTGTAACTATTAAAACGCCCGAAGAGATTGAAAAGATGCGCGAGGCTGGACGCCTCGCCGCCGAAGTATTGGATATGATCGAACCTCATATCAAAGCGGGGGTTACCACCAATGAGCTGGATCGCATCTGCCACGAATATATCGTTGAAAAAACAGGATGCTATCCCTGCTCCTCTAAACTACCACGGCTTTCCCAAATCGATCTGCACATCGATCAACCACGTAGTCTGTCATGGAATCCCCAATGACAAACCACTTAAAAATGGCGA
>JALQPE010001504.1:0-17352 GCA_030407315.1 Asparagopsis taxiformis | reverse complement strand
ACCACAGCCGTTTACGGTGGTTTGTAACCTACTCCTGCAAGTCGGTCACGAAGGTGCTTCCTTCATCTTCCATTCCGCTTTCTACGGCACACTCAAATCAATGCCACACATGGTCAGGATAACTGATGTCTAAATTCTTGAGCAAATAAGAATATTGTGATGTTTCCTTGCATGGTATATTTCCAAGCTTTTTTTTAACCATTATGCTCTGCTTGTAGCTTGGCTATTCTCTGTATAACTTCTCTACCGTTTGTTCTTGCTCTTTCTCTTCTTCTGTCTTATTTTTCTTTGAAATACACCTGACATGCCTTCCTTGGCTTGTTTTTTCCAATTTGAGATCTGAACAGGTACTTCATACTTACTACTCAATTCTTGTAGAGTTTTTCTTCCTTTCAATGCTTCTAGTGCTACTTTTGCTTTAAAGTCTTTGTTGTAATTTTTTTCGCATTCTTCCCATTGTTTTGCTCCTTATTAGTTTAGCACTGCATTATCTCTTATTTCTTGCTCTTTTTTGATTCAAATTTCCGTTATCATTATAGTTTAATAGTGCAATGAGACAAATGCTAAAACCCACCTAAATGTTGCAATGGCAAAATGTATAAATTTTTATGGCATATTGTCGATGTAAATGTGGAGTATCAAAAGATGAAAAATTATATCAAAAAAACTAGCCTAATTACTGTTTTACTTTGTTTTATTTTTGTTTTATATCACTTGTATAAATTGTATAACTCACCTGCATATTTTTGTGTCTGTTTATAAGGGGCATACTTTAGGAAAAAATCATAAAAATGTTATTTCTAAACTAGAAACTATAACATAGCACAAGAATATTTAAAAAAAACTTGTTGTTGATCAAGACAACGATGGTATGGAGAATATGCAACACTAAAAGAACTTATGGGTAAAGAAAACTTAGAGGAAGCGGTAAGGTTTTGTCACCGCCGTATATGTCTAAGGCATTGAGTAATACAGAAAAGAATTTATACTACTCAAATTCCTATATTTTCGTTTTTTTCTGCCTAAAATACAAATATACAAGAAAAAAAATGGTTTTGTATGGCGTGGCCAAAAGAATATGGAAAACTAGGGTATGTCTGTTTTTTCCGGTTTAAAGGAGACTCGATATATTGTTGTTTTAACAACAAGTATAAATTTGAAGGAAAAAAATTGTGAAGTTACTAAAAAATTTTTTCTAATGAGAAAAAACTGGAACTCTCTTGCAGTCATTAATTATTTTTCTTTAGAAAAATGGGAAACGTTGGAATAAAATTATTAAAATAAAGCATTTCTTTAATTTGTGCAGTTTTGTTGCAAATTTAGTTTGAAGATAAAATAATCAATATGGCGCTCTATGTTCAAAATAAAAAAAATTATTATTGTCACCCTTTGTTTTTATAATAACAGTGACCTCAATGTCTATTTATAAAAAAGTTACCATAGCAACAAGAAAAAAAACAGCTAGCATCAAAAGATATAGGACTGATAGAAAACTAGATGCTTTCAGGTATTTTTTAAAAATGGAATCAATGATTTAAGTACACAACAATTCATTCTCTGATACGAAAAAATCACTTATTTGCACGAGATTTAATTGATATAAAAAAACTTTCAGTAAAAAATAGCTCTTTTTCAAATTTACATTTTTTTAATATTTTAAGTTTTCTAGTTCTAAGTTAGAGAGCACAGAGTTCAAAAATGTAGAATTAACAAGAGCAGCTTGTAGTAATATAAACTGAATAATGTTACCTTAGTAAAATGTGTTATTGATAATGGCCAATATTTCCAAAATGAAATACTAATGTGTCTTTAAAAGAGTGTAATGGTGGGCTTTTCAAGATCGAAAAATCAATAATCAAAAATTCTATTATTTTTCAAGCTTATTTTATAATATAGCCTGAAAGAAAATATTATTGAAGCTCTACCATAGAAATAGTGATCTATATGACTTAGATTTTTCAAATACAAAAAGTAAAAAGATACGTTTTATTAACTCTAAAATTGGTAAAGTAATTTTGATGGGCAAGTATAAAAAACTCTACATTTTCTCATACAGTTTTACGCTACTCTAGCTTTATAAATTGTCACCTTAGCAATGTGTCTTTGAAAAAAATGATTTCGAAAGAGTTGATTTTGAAGGCGGCCATTTGAATAATATAAGATTTATAGACAATAAAAATTTGACTGTTAGACAACTGTCTAAATGTGCTTCTATAAAAATATCAGAGGGTTAAGTAGAGAGTTTTTGTTAGAATTAAAAAAAACAAAATCCAAGCTATTCTATTACGTTACCAAAATATTTTGTTTTTTAGAAAATTGAGACAAAAAACAATGTGAAGATGAAATAATATTGGTTCTGTTGCACTTGTAATAGCAAAAAGGATGAATTTACATGAAATAACGATTTTGATTTTGATTTTTACTTTGGTTGCTCCGAAAATAAAAATGATCAACCATAAACTATATTTTAAAGAAAGTTTGTTGTATAGAGATAAAGGTTTACCAAATAAATCGTTAACGTTCGCGGAGAAAGCCTACAAAATAAACAAGCAGGCTAAGTATAGATTATTTATATTCTCAATAAAGAAAGCAAACCGACGAAATGATAAACGATTTTTAAAAGACGCTTTAAAGAAATTAGAGCTGAGTAAAGACTACACCTGTTATTGGCTAATTGGTACTTGTTATTTAAAGGGTGTTGGAGTAAAAAAAATAAAAAAGCCGCGCTTAATTGGTATTTAAGTCCGCAAATTAGGGAGTAGGAAGGAATGTTTTCTTTAGCAAATTACTATTGGGTGACGGTAAAGTAAACAAGCTTTAGTTGGTGTAAAAGTCTGCTACTCTTGGTTGTAGAAAAGCAATGGTGTATTTAGGTGGAATGCTACAAGGTGGAGATCTTGGCGAAAGAAGAAGTTTGAGGGGCTCTTATGGTATAAAAAAGCTGCTGATTTAGGACAAGTATATGCAATGGTTCTTGTAGGAACAGCTTACCTATATCATTTGGAGGTGTAAAACAAATACGAAGAAAGCGCTTATGTGGTACAAAAAATCTGCTGATTTAGGAAATAGAAATGTTTTTTCTAGAATAGCTCGTGTATACAATGAAGGAATAGGGATAGAAGTTATTACGATAAAGCTTTTGACTGGTACAAAAAAGCTGCACATTTTATTCCTTATGAAGCTGACGGTTTAGGAGATATGTATTATAAAGGCCAAGGGACAAAAAAAATTACAAAAAAGCTTTTGCATATTATAAAAAATCAGTTCTAGCAGAAACTAACCGATATGGAAAAAAATAGGTAATATGTATCAAAAAGGACAAGGCGTAAAAAAAGATTCAGATAAAGCATTAGAATGTTATAGAAAACACCAATTATTGAAATATGAATAACAGGACCAGCAGGAGCATTTGCACAGAAGGTTCTGTCACAAATTAAATAAAAAGACAAAATTGACCTCGGTTTAAAAAAGTTATGGAAACCAAAGAGTAGAATATTTGGAAGGGAGTTTGAACAGAATTTTCTGATACTTTAGTTTGTCTTTTTGGATCATATTAACAACTTCTATACAGACAATGTACGGATGTAGGGGGACCGCCAGGAGTGAAGTGGAATCGACACGCCTTGCTATATTTCGATAGTAGGTTTGCCAATCCTCTTCCCAAACGATACATGATAATTTCTTATCATATCGCTTCAAGTAATCATCAGTTAGGTTCGGAAGTTACCATGGATATTTATACTTTACTGATGTTTTCTAGTCTTCTGAATGGTTGAGACATAGCCAGTCTCCCTTCAATTCTATAATTATAGCCATTATATGGCACCTTGGTTAGGCATCTCAAGTTCTAAACAATACAGATTATGTGACATTTAGGTTTCCCTTACGGCTAATTGCGATAGAGAGAATCGACCTTACTATAAGGACCAGCGGGTATTTGAAGAGAAACCTACGCTTTCAAACGATTTTATGTTGAAATCGCAGGTTCTTTGTAAATGTGATAAGTAATTTGTACTATACGCTTGAATGGTGGTTTAGATTCGAAAGTTCGATAAGGTTTTGATCTGGATCGCGTACATAAACCGATATAATTGGTGCTATTGCTCCAGTACGTCCAACTGGCCCTTCTACAAATTTATACCGCACCTTTCTAGTTTCCTTCATTACTGTATCAAGAGGTGTATCAACAATAAAACATAAATCAGCTGAACCGGTGTCGGAGTTTCCGCTTTTGGCTCGAAACTCGTTGCCAAATTCGTGAAGATTAATCTTTTGTGAGCCAAATTTTAGCGCTTTACGCCCGTTAAATGTTATTTCTTTCATGCCAAGTTTTTGTAAAAAGCAATTGTTGTGCTCAGGGATTTAACAGTTAAAACCAAGTGGTCTAAATTTCGTATTTGCATGCGATATCCTTTTGTTAAAATTTCTTTTATAAAAATTTAGACTCAATCTTCTAAATTTTTTTTCAGCTTTTATGTATTTGTATAAGTGGGCTTAGATATTCCCATCATACTATAAACTTGATTAACGGTATAAGCTTGGCTTTTGTATAGTTCAACTGTAAGAAAACGTTTATCAGTATCTATGATTTTGGTCGTCCTCCTTTTATTCTTCTAGCTCTGGCAGCTTTTAAACCGCTTGTGTTCTTTCTCGTATTGTGAAGCTAGATAGAGTCTTTTGTATATAAGTCATTTTTAAAGAATAGTTTATATCTTGATTATTTTAGTCTGACAATGTTTTCAATTTCATACAGAGAGTAGACCAAATCTATAAACCGTTGGAAAATCATAGTAGCTTTTTAGTTGAGAAAGATGAATCAAGAGAAGTAATAGAACTACGAATAGCAAAATAATAAACTCAAATTAACCTAAGGATATGTTACAAATAAAACATCCCAACTTACAGTTCTTACTACTGTGTAAATACCTAAAGAAATCTGCTCCAGAATCTGTATTAACAGTGCAGATTTTTGAATAGACAGTTGAAATATTATCGATTTTAAATAAATCGTTAATACATTTTTGGTTTTTAAACTAATAAAATACGCGTTTCGAAGAAATGAATCCTGTGGTATCTTGTTTTCAGCGATTATGGATTGGGATGATTTATTTAAAAGGTGTTGATAGAATGAGTGACTAAAACGTAGAAACTTCAGTGGTTTAAAAGAAGCAAGGGTTTGAGATCATTTACTTTATAACGATTTAGTGTGGGATGATTTTTTTGGCATTCCTTAACATTGTATAGAAAGAAAAAATGAAAATTTTTAAAATAATGCTAATCAGTATGGTTATTTTTGCTTCTTGTAAAAGGATGTATTTAAAGAAAATGAAAACATAAATTTGAAAGAGCTACAGCAGACAAAAACAAACATTCAAAAGAAAAACAAAAAATTCAGGAATTAAAAAGTACCAAGTTTTTAGAAGTTTTATACATAGCGTCTAACGGTCGTATGAAAAATATCTATTCTTATAAAATAAAAAAACAAAATAAAAAAACAATGTTAATATTTCAATCTAATGTGTTAGGGAAAGCAGAGCGAAAAAATCTTTATTTAGATAAAATACAAGAAAAAAAAATAGATACTTTGATAAAAGATATAGGTTTTATAAAGAAAAAGAATTATTACTTTCTACTCTTTCACTAAAAATGAATATTAATTTTTATGAAAATAATATTCATATTGATAATACGGTATTCAATATCTCTTTAGAATTAACCCCTTTTCCACATAAAATGAAAAGAATTATTGTTATAAGGTAGACTAGCGCGAAGGGTTTTGTAGCAGATTCTCTCATTGTCTATAATATATTGAGACAAAAATAATAAAATTTAAGCAGGTAGTTCTTAGAATAACACTTACTCTATCATCAGGGCACTATTGCAAAAAATTTCGCCAAATTTTTTTGAAGTTTGGCTATTAAGAATTGGCTTAGCTTTTTTGTATTTCGAGGTCTGATTCGAGTATTTTCATCAATTCTGCAAGGCACAGCCAAGTTTAAAGAACCTTTCAATAGCTTACTTCGGGCCGATAATACCTTTTTGTAGGTGGAAAATTTTTGCCTGTCTTTTTTCAAGGCTCTCATAATATTTCCTTTTTCATTTTTTTGTATATTATACCGTCAATCAGAAAAATGCGACGCCATATCCTGGTAAATTTTGAAAAAGCGCGGCGCATGATGAACAAATTTTTTGTCGTTGTTTAATAATGCTTTTTACATCCTTTGCAAAATAAACTTTTTCCACAATGAGTGCAATATTTACCGTATACTTTACAGTTGCAAAAATACATTTCTTCACTACACGAACATCGTGAATCAGTCCTGCTTGTTTAATTCTTCTAAAATATCGCCAATGTTCTGATAGCGCTCTTCTTGGTCAAATTGCAAACATTTTTTACAAATATGCCTTACTTCTTCAGGAATGAGAGAATATCTCTCTTATCGGTGCGATCTTGACTTGCTATTCTACGTAAACAGCTTCTATGTCATTGTCTTTGTGTAATTAGGAGATTTTCGCGTAAACATGTAATAAAATTCCGCCTAAGCCATATATATCATTGCTTCGTTTAAACTATCGATGTCTCCGCGCGCTTGCTCTGGGCCATATATTTGGGAGTTCCGACTTTTGCACTTTGACCTCCAAAGTCAGTGTTGGAATTCCTCGTTCATACAGTGTATCATCAAGCTCATTCCACTTAGTGTACATGTAACTATATCTTTCATAGTTATCTTTTGTTCCCAAAGCTTAGATAGCCCCCAATCAATTACCAATAGTTCTTCAGAGATATCAGCACATGATGTTATCAGGTTTTAAATCACAGTGAATAAAACCTTGGTCATGAGCAGATTTCATTGTTGTGCATATCTTATAAAAAGCGCGAAACATCTTAAATTTATCTATTTTGTTGCAGGTTTACTTTTCAAGAAATCACGTAGGTTTTGGCTGATTCTAAATATCTCATGGTGTAGTATATTCCACCATTGGGAAACCGATGATCACATCGTCGCTTTGCTCTGGTTTTGGAATAATGCCAACTTCGTAAATGGGTATACATTTTCTCCGACTAACAAGCCATTCAATCTTGCTTCTTTGATAAACTGTTCTAAAGAAATGGCGGTAAACTTTGTTGCCTCTTTACTTCCATTTTTTAAGCCGTGGACTTTCATCGCGACCGTTCGCATTAAACTCTTATCAGAACGAGATACACTGACCCCATCCCTCCTCGACCGATTTCATCTTTTATTTCATAGCGCTTATCAAAATTCGTTTCCTGGAGTATTTCTACACTTTTCAAAGCGCGTTGCGTGATATTCTTATCTGACTCAGAAATGGCAAGTTCAATATTGTTGATCACTTGTGCATTTCTTTTTCTGATTCAATTGTGAAACTATCGGGGTCTTGTTTGATCGTAAGCGCAGCAGGGTCCACATTCTGAGAGTCTTCAAATCCTCTGAATCTTCAGAATGCATGACTGTTGCTGTTTTATCAAAAACATCTTCTACTTGCTCATTCTCAACAACCAAATCAATCAAATTGTCGCGATAAAAATAGAAGGGTCTTTACCATCATAAATTTCATCTTCGATCTCTTTTAAGGACATCTCTTCATTGACAAACTTGTCAATATATTCTTCTACAATAGATATATCTTTTATGATTCCTTTATCTACTGCTTTTTGCAGAGCTTTCATCAAAACGTTGATCATCTTTGAACCTTCATAATCAAAATGGGATAATAATTTTTCAAGTAGTACGACTATTTTCTCAAATAACTCAAGAAAGAGTGAAATAAAATAGAAAAATTTGCAAACAAAGATAAAGTCTCATTTTTTCGCAATAAGATCAGATAACGAGATAGAACGGCATGTTTTTTGCTTATACGTTAAACTAACGTAAACTAAACAACCTACGAACAAAACATCTTAAGTGCAGTGAAAGTTTTGTACTCATAACGCAATATTTTGATTTTTTAGGTAAAAATCAAAATACAAACTAGAATGATTAAAAACTTGCTGAAACTTAACACTATAAAGGAAATTGACATGCCAAAAATCACAAATATCGAAGATTTAAAACAACTAACAGCAAAAGATATTATGACTGATAGTATCATTTGTATTAAAAATACAGCTCGTTTGAACAGCTTATGTATGTTTTTTCTGAGCATAAAATAGGTGGTGTTGTTGTCGTAGGTGAAAACGATGAATTAAGGGAGTTGTTTCTATTTATGACTTAATTGAATCCCAAGATGAAGAACAAAAAAGTTTTTACCGTGGAAATATTGAAACTCCCATGACGGAAAAAATCAAAGCCAAAATAACATAGAAGAGCGCACCGTTATTGAAAAAATTATGACTCCTATTGTCTTCATGCAAGTGAAACGACACATCTCCCTGAGTTGGCTCGTATGATGGTAAATGCAAAAATTCATCGTGTTATTATCTCTAGAGATGGTCAATATGTTGGAGTAGTGACAACTATGGATGTTGTTCGCGCTTTATGCGAGTTATAAAAAATAGCGACACACTCTAATTTTCTGATATATATTTATGATATGTTGTAACTATTTTTACATGAAAATAAAAGGAATGAATATGAATGAGCGTAGAGATAAATTGACCGCAGGATCATGGATGTCGTCCCCTGTAAAAACAATAACCAAAGAAGAAACAGTTCGTAATGCCTTCCGTCGTATGCGTTTAGAAAACATCCGCCACTTAGTTGTTGTAGACGAAGACAAAAAACTCATTGGTATTGTTACGGATCGCGACTTGCGACGCCCAGATCTTTCTGATGATGCCGAAGGGTGGAATGATTACTACCGTCTAGATGAGATTATACTGTAGAAGATATTATGGTTACCAATGTTGCTTCAGTTTATGCAAAGGACAAACTAGAAAAAGCAATGTCCATAATGATTGATAAAAAATTGGCGGACTTCCAGTGCTTGATAAGAAGGATGATCTTGTCGGAATCATTACCACCTACGATTTGATGATAGCTTTTATACAGTATTAAAACACTCGCGAGATGTCATTGATATTCCCGAGATTAACATTGTTATTAACAATGTTAATTCTAGAATCTGAACTTGAATATGTACAGCAGTGATTAAGGCAAAATTACTCTTTTATAGTTTGACTTCATACTGATACTTTGCACCAGTATGAAGTCAAACTTTGTGAATAGAATAATCAAAGCGATTTATAATATTCCTGGTTTGTGACGAAATACTGCATCAAAAATGCATTCTATGTCAATTTTATAACGATCACGGATGACGGTAATAACTATGTAGTAAAATCCTAGCTATGTTCGTTCTCTAGTCCCATTCTATAGATGTATAGTTATCTTCTATGAACTTAAAAGTATTTCTTCCTTGCTCAGCATTGTTTTTACATGTGTTTCTATACATTTCATTTTTCTAAATTTTCAGGCGTGTATCCTTTGATATAAAAGCAAGACATACCAGCTTCTGGATCTTGATTTACTCCCGACATCACGTTAGGATCAATGCTATTTATATAATGCGTAACCACAGCATTCCAGTTGTAACCACTCATATAGCATTTTCAAATTTTTGATATATCCTCTTTCCAAACTCGAAATTCCGTCATTTTCAATATAAATGCATACAGAGATAGAATTGTGCTCAGGCATTTCGATGAGCATTACATGATTACAGTACATTTTAGATCTCCAATTTATTGAATTTTGGTTTTATAATTTTAATCCCTTGTAGAAAATACTTAAGAATCCAACAAAAACATCAAACTACAAATTTTATTCAGGCAAGTTAAAATACCTTCTCTTTTTATGGCAATAGAGTCTAAGGTTTACTCGGGTTTCTTTAAAATTTCTAACAAAACTCGATTTACTATTTTTGGATTTGCTTTTCCTTTAGTAGTTCTCATGACCTGCCCAACTAAATCCTAAAATTTGTGTTTTTCCGTTGTGATACATCTCCACTTGCTGTTGATTTGCTGCAATATTTGCTCTACAACTTTAGAAATTAGAGAAGTATCGTCTATTTGTTTGAGATTTTCGGAATCGATGATATCCATTAGTTGCTTTGCTCACAGAAAGCTTTTTAATAACATTTTTTCCGATGGTATGATGATTTCTTTTTTTTGCAAACATTGCAAAAAGTTTGCAAAATCTTTTGCTGTGATATGATAGGAACGAAGGCATTGGTATACGATAAAACTCTCCGAAGAACCAATTGGCAACTTCTTTAGATTGGAAAATATAGCAAAAACATCATCGATATAATCTGCATGATGTGGATTATGCATCAGGTATGTCGCTTGTTTTTCTCCTAATTCTTGGTATTTATCACGTCTTTTTAGCGGAGCTAACGGCAAAGATTGTTGCAAAACATCTTTTGCTTTTGTGTGATTACCAAGGAGGAAGATCTGGCTCTGAAAAATATCGATAGTCTGCAGCATCTTCTTTCAGCCGCATTAAAACCGTTTGCTGTTTCTGTTCGTTCCATAACCGCGTTTGCTGCTGTATTTTGACCTTGGTTTAGTAATGTTTGTTGGCGTTTCATTTCGTATTCGATGGAACGTTCAATGGCTTTGAACGAATTTACATTTTTTATTTCTACCTTTGTCCCGCTCGTTTTGCTCTTCTCTTTTAAAGAGACATTGACATCGCAACGCAAACTACCTTTTTTCCATATTCCCATCACAAATTCCTAAAGAAACTAAAGTGCATGTAACATGGTCATATACGCTTTCGCCTCTTTTGATGTTTTCATATCGGGTTCACTTACAATTTCTATTAAGGTATACCACTACGATTAAAATCGACGTAGCTGTTACCTTGTTCTGGTTCATGTATCATTTTGCCAGCATCTTCTTCTATATGAATGCGATTTAAGCGAACGTGCTTTATTTCTCCCGATACATCTATTGCTAAAAAACCACCGCTGCATACGCGCATCAAATGAGAAATTTGATATGATTTGGGACAATCAGGATAAAAATAATTTTGCGTGCAAAGGTACTTTTTTTGTGAATTGTTGCATTCATGGATAGCCCAGCAATAATAGCCATATTTACGGCTTCTTTATTTAGTATTGGTAGTGTGCCCGGTTGTCCGGTACATATAGGGCATGTATTTTCATTGGGATTTTTTCCAAATTCGGTAGAAACAGCGGCAAAATAATTTGGATTTTGTATTTAATTGTGCATGCACTTCTAAACCTATAACCACATCGCATGTGGTTTGTGACAAGATTTTTTGGGTTTCTCATCGAGCTTTATGCTTGTTTGGGAAGGAACAACATAGCTACCATCTTGCATCATCGGTGGCATTTTTTTGCAATGCAACTTGATTATCCCATTTTGTAACGATATCTGCCATAAGTGGGACTTTTTGATCTATAGTGGGTAATTTTGTCTCTGGTATCTCTATTTTTTTGCGTATTGCAAAAAATGTTTTATTCTTGTTGCAATACTTTTTTTTCCATAGTGTTTACACTAATTTGCGAAAGTTCTATCACATTTTCAATGTCTATAAGGTTATTTTGGTTTCTTTTTTGGCACGGATAAGATCAGTGATTCTTGCGTACAAATATCAGTTTGAGTGATGTTTTGCTCTATGCACTTAGCAATTGCTAGCACTTCTTGTCATGCAACCACTTTCCCATGATTTGTAAACCAATAGGCATTCCATTATCTTTACCACAAGGAATACTTATCGCTGGTATTCCAGCAAGATTAGCAATAGCAGTTAAAGAGTCGGCATTATCATTTTTATAAAATCACTTTCACCCAAATCGAAAGCAGCTGTAGGTGTTGTCAAAGAGATAATCGCGTCGTATTGATTAAAAACTTGTGCTAAATGTTCTCGTATATGCGCACGCATTTTTTGAGCTTTGCTGTAATACGCATCACGATAACCATGAGAAAGAACAAATTTCCTAACAATATACGTTTTTTTACTTCTTTACCCAGATTATGCAAACGCGTTTCTTAAGCATTTCTTGATACGAATTGCTATGATCACGCTTACCATATTAACTCCATCATAACGTCCTAGATTACTGCTGGCTTCAGCAGTCGCTATTAAATAATAGGTTGCATAATATGTGAAAAGTTAGCCATCTCTTCAATGTGAGCGCCTAATTTTTCAATACTATCTTAACGCATTTTTTGTATATCGTAGTGATATTTTGGACTCGCTTCTGTTTTTAAGAAAGCTATCCTTTTTGTTTTTAGATTCGCTAAAGGCGAAAATGATTGTAATGTTGTTTGTTAATGTTGTCCATCGTGCAATCCACGCCGTGTATTAGTTCAAATAAGAAGATACGCATTGACATCTTGTGCCATATTCCAATTTGATCTAGAGAAGAAGCATACGCCACTAAGCCATACCTAGATATAGTGCCATAAGTAGGTTTGAAACCTACTATTCCGCAGAAACTAGCTGTTGTCTTACAGAACCACCAGTATCACTTCCCAAAGCAAGAGGACACATTCCCGTTTGGATGGCATTGCAGATCCTCCAGAAGATCCCCCTGGAGTTTTTTTAGGGCTAACAGGATTTTTAGCGCTTAGAAAAGAAGTCTCCGTTGTTGCTCCCATCGCAAATTCATCGAGATTGGTTTTACCGATCACAATTCCACCATTTTTTTCGATGTGTTTTATTGTTGTTGCTGTAAAAGGAGGAATGTAGTTTTGTAAAATACGCGAACCCACATGTTGTTGGCATGCCAGTAACATGTATGTTATCTTTGATTCCGATAGGATGCCATCAATGCAACTTAAAGGATGTTTTCAACCATCGTTTTTCGCTTTCACGAGCTTTAGATTGAAGATTTTTTCATTTTCTAAAAAATGAAAGCCCTAACGAATCGTTGTGAATAGATGCTTTTTCAAGACAACTATTCACAATTCATTAGGTGAGATTTGTTTTTGTTGCAGCAACTCATTGAGCTGCTGCAAGATAATTTTGTAATATCCATTCTGTATAGTTCAATTATGCTGTTTCATCTGTTTTCATAATTTTGTTCTTCGCTGTTTTGTACAGCTTCGGCTTCGGCCTGCGCAGTTTCTGCTTCTTTTTTAGCAACTTCAACCAGATTTTCAATGTGTGTATTGATCTCTGTAATTTCCTCTTTTTCACTTTTAAGTTATGAAATTGGATTTTCATTTTCTACAAGGTTACCGTTATCATCGGTAGTTGTCGTAATTTCTTTTGCAGTAACTAGTTCAAAGGGCTAGCGCAATCTTCGCCACATTGTACATATTCTAAACGCACACCAGGGTATTCTTTTGCAAGAGCTATGTTGTGGATATAATTGTTGATATGGCCGCTTTCTTTTACTGCTTGTAGATCAGAAGAAATTGTTTTATCTAACAGAACAGTCGCACTTTTCTTGTCGTCTAGCCACTTGTTACAATCTTCGCAATAAACAGCATTTTTGTCAAGAGGCGCAACAATAAGAAAAAAGCAAATAAGCAACAGCTTCACATATCAAAATAATAGCATAAAAAGTACCTTTAACTGTGCCACTGCCCATGGAAAACCACCGGTTTCTGTAAGAGCATTGATTAGATTCCAACTCCTTGGGGATCTAATGCTACATTCATAAACTCAGACCAAGGAACTTTGTATAGTACTATAAGAAACTAACCCAAGCAAATACAATGAACAGCAGCAAGCACAATCATCGAACTAAAAATTGTAGTTAAACGATTGCGATTTGCTCCCATACCGGCTCCAATGGAATATCCAAGGTACACTAAGAACAAATATGCCAATACAACCAAACGTTTAAAAATATAAGAGGTATGTAACGACAGCATAAGCTGCACCTATGGAAAGAGGAATTGCAGCAACAGTACCTAAACAATAGACATGATATAGAGAGTACATTTGTTCTTTCCTGATAACTGATAAAACTTTTCTGAATTAAACATATATTTCCTTTACTCGTGGATTTATGTAAGTTAGGAGTGTTGACATTTAATTTTCATGAAATTTAAGTAAAAACTAACACACCTAAGCAATCGTTTTTTTCATTTTTAGATTATAAGTATATAACAATTAATATTCACCCAAAACATAAAAACCTTATTTTAAAGGATCTATAAAGTATACTGTCTGTCTACACTGTATTTACAACATCTTGGTGTAGGTTTTAGTGCACTGAAACACAGATAATGAAGTGTTCACTGTGTTCATCACCTTCCATCACCGTGACTAATAGAGTTGATAAATCTAACAGAAATTAACCTATGTGTTTTAGTAAGTAAATTCTGAAGAATAAGCAATTTCACCAGATGCCTTTTTTTCTACATAAAAGCGTAGTATTTTGTTGGAAAAATTTTTTTTAGGTGGCGTCCAAATGCAACCCCATTTTAGAGAACTACTTCTCATCTTTTATAATTGTCAAAGTTTGTTTTTAGAATTGGGAAGATTTTTATCGGATTATTACTGATATCTAATATTCTCAAATTTGGTAATCAAAATCGCGGCAGGTATTTCTTTAAGTCGATTCTCACACACATGAAGTGCTTCTAGACTTTGCAATTCTCCATTTGTGGTGGCAATTTTAGCAAATAAATTCTTCTCCATATATAATTCTTTTAAGTTGCTTAAATCTCTGATTTGCGGTGGAAATGTTTGTACGTTATTATCAAACATAGAAAGCATTTCTAAATTTTTTAACCCACCATATGAGATGGTAGAGATTGTATTTGATTACCTGCAATGTATAGTCTTTTTAGATAAACAAGTTTTATCTAACCGTGGGAGTACACGTAAGAGATTGCTGTACTGACAACTCTTCTAAACTTATCAGCTCGTTCATCACATTTGGCATTTTGCAATTTTATTCTCACGAATATCTAACTTTTTCAATTTTTGCAAATTCTGAATTTCAAAGGTATTTGTGTTAGTTTATTCTTTCCAAGTGACAAATCCTGTAAATTTCGCAAATACCAATTTCTGAAGGTAAAACTTCCAATTGATTTTGGTAGATATGCAGTTTACGCAAATTTTTTAAATCACAGACCTCTTTTCCAAATGTTTTTATTTTATTAAAACTTAGATCAAGGTGTTCTAAGTTTTTTTTATTGCACTAGTTCTTTAGGTAAAATCTGTAATTCATTGGAACTTAAATTTAGAGTATGCAGGTGTGTTAGGTTTCCATCTCTTTTGGTAAAAAGCGTATTTTGCATTCGGTGGTGTTAAGTGATTCTAGATTTTGCAATTGACAAATCTCAAAAACACACTATCTAGATCATACATTGAAATATTTAGTTTTTTTGAGATTTTTTAATTTTTTTAGATGTGTGATTTGACTTCTTAAGTGTATATGTTCTTCGGGAGACTTCTTCCACCCTGAATACTCAAGAATTCTAAATTTTGTAATTCGCTTATGTATGGTAAATCGTCTACATAATCGCATTTACTCGTCACAGACGTACTTAGCTTTCCCAACTTCCATAGAAAATCAAAGAATTTTACTTCTTGATTTTTTTACTGTGCCATAAAAAGAGAGTATATGATTAAAAGAAAAAGTCTCGATAAATGCATTCGAGTCAATTTTTTAATTTTACTACGAGCTCGTAAATAAGAAGCTATAAACAAAGAATAGCTATCACAAAAACGCCTATAGTAAGCATCACAAAACGAAAAATTTGATTTTTTAGACACTTTTCTTTTTTATCCACCATTCAACAAACCTAACATAATTATGTGTTCTAGTAAGTAAACTCTGAAGAAGTAACAGTTTCACCTGATGTCTTTCTACGTAAAAACGTAGTATTTTGTTGGAGAAAGTTTTTTTTAGGCGGCATCCAAATGCAACCCCATTTTAAAACTGTCTTCTGATACGCGAAGCAGAACAGTGACAAAATGTAAACCTAAATCACACTCTTGTACATTTTTTATTGTATAAATAGCGCCATGTACCATCTTTTTTTACTTGTATACAAACGCGCGGAGTAATTTTTTCAGTCGCATCTTTTGGCCAAGATATAATTTTGTCTTCCCATGTAAACCTAGGATAATTTCGAACTGGTTTTCCTGTTGTAAGATCTTGTACTAAGTTCGATAAACCATCGTCGATTAGGTATGGTTCACTACCAATATCGGCTAACGAAAAATCTCTCTGAGGCCCAGTTTCATATTCATAGTACTGTTGTTGTTTTCGTGGATTTGTTTCTATATTTTTTGCTAATCGTTGCAGCTGTTGCAAACAAAAACCCCTGAAAAAGGTCATACAAAGTAGCGGCTCCTTCATAATGCTGTACTCATATTCTTCAGGTGTTGTAAAATAGGAAATGTATTCATTTGACAATCCAATATTGATAACTGTTCCTTGAGTTTCTGCGGCAATAGCTTTGCTGATACGCCTTCCCATTGTCGTTGTGAACTCTCCAGGTAAAGTCGCCAAGGTTATATTGCCTAAGCGATATATTCCAAGAGGACATTTTTTGGTGGTTCAATTTGTCCCATTAATGTATCTAGCACAAAACGAGCAAAGCGAGGAGTTCCATACGCAATGGATTATTTGGTGGTTTTTTCGTTCCTTGTTCAGCATATTCGTGTATTCTTTACATGTTCAACGCCATAAAAAACTGTGTAACGACTACGTCCATCTGTAGCTCCTCCAACTGTAGCCACTACCGACACTTGGTTTTTCAGCAGTACAACGCGTAATATTTTTTCAATTCAAAACACGCTTATTAATTTCTACATTTTCAAAAGATAAGTGACATCGCTTTCTACTATTTCACCTGGCTGTGTAACATTGAAATCATTGTTGTTGCTAAGGTCTTCCTAGTCGCATTGCATTACGGCGATCGCGTTTTTCCCAATTGGAGAAACATCTCCTTCAGCACCATTAAAATAAAGCAACTACCGCTTTTTATTTCTGTATTTAGTAAATGTTCCTCTGTTTTCGCGTTGCAATACCAAACATATCTGCATGGTATACCTCTGTTTTTGATCCCATAACAGTCGGATGAACGGCAAAAAAGCTGCTGCTGCGATCATGTCTTTATTTGATATTCGGTGAACTGCAACATTTTCAAACTTGGGTTAACCGCATGATAGGCTTCAGTGTAAACTCTAATACTTTTTTCTACTGGTAGAGAATCATTCCGGCTTAGCAGTTCTTGGTTGTCTTCGTTTAACAAACATGCATCTAGGCTTCGATTGCGAACAACATTAGCAACATCTTTTTGCTGAAAAGTAGCTACTGCAGGTTCGCTGTTCTCCATAGCTAAACAATAGAGTGCGCTATTCTTTGTGCAAAAAAATGAAATAAATTTGAGTCAAACCCCTTGCGATAAGAAGCGAACTCATTGTACATTGGCGAAGTAGAAAAATT
>JALQPE010001503.1:0-21937 GCA_030407315.1 Asparagopsis taxiformis | reverse complement strand
AAACAACGCACAACGCCCAGTTTAGTCGTGTCGATGATTTATTCATAGGGTTCAAATTTCTCCCTTCGACAAAAGCTTGCATTGGGAAGAAATACAAAAATAGTTTCATCTTCAAACTGAGCTCAGAACCTTACAACTAGATTTAAAACATTTAGAGCCGATACTGTGACAGTAGAATCTCCTTCAATAGACATTTCTGAAGCAGGGAACATAATGGAATAAAGACTTCGCAATTGTTGATACTGGATTTTTAATCGTAAAAATAAATATTGAAAAGTGGGAAGAAGTCAAGAGTTGCAATGGATGTCATCAAAACGATACTGTTGAAGTCTGATTGGTGCTGTACTGCCCACTTTAGGCCAATTTGAGCCGAATCGAATCCGGATAACAGCTCAGAAGCTGCGACTTTTTAAAAGTCCATTTGAGTTTGTCAAATAAAAATATGACGTCGTTGATTAGCTGTTAAATCGATTTGTTAGCATTCCCTTCATAATTTTAAGTTGTCAAAGATCTCTTTCGTCGGTATGGCTCTCATTTCTTCGTTCAAATCATTGGAGGCCTCCTCAGATTGTTCTACTTAAAGAATAGAACAAAAATGCTGGAATGGCTTCATCGAACAATTGTCCGGTAATTCCTATTTCCAAAAGCTGATGAGGGAGAGGAGTGGCGATAGAGCCTCCAGAAGACCCGTAGTTTCGGGGAAACAAGTTAACTTAAAGATGAGGAATCGCTTGGCTGGGTGGATGAGGCAGATCTGTGTTGATACTTTCAAGTTCTCTCATTCTACGCTCATAAATGCTCTTCAGGTGCTGGATTAGTACCTCTGTCTGACTGATGAGCACTATTCTGAACTTCAGCTGATCGGATGCGCATGTCTTTATCTGAGCGCGAAGATCCACTAATCCCGGATCATAGCCGGAGAGTGCTACGTCGACTGCTCTGGGGGCATTTTCACTAAGGCACAGTTGGAGGAAAAGGAGAGGCTGATCCTTATGACCCTCGGACATGACGTTTCTTTTTCGAATCCCATCAGGTACCGGTTAAATAACTCAGGATTCTGGGGTTCATCAATACAGTGTTCCAGTTCGAAACCCAACAGTTGGAAAAGGCTAGGAGCTTCCTGGTTGACTCCTTCTTCGGATAGAGCTTTTGGCGTCGCTCGGAACTAGACATTACTTTGGCAGTTGCACGCTGCCTGGTCGCCAAGGTGGAAGTCGGGGAAGACACAGTCGCTCAGACCGTGCTGGGTGGCACCAGATCGTGAATAATATTTTCTATTCTCTCCAAAGCACTCAATACCCTCAACGTTTTGCCAACGCAAATTGAAATTTAAATATTATAAGTTGACGGATGCCCAGATAATGGGAAAGAGAGGTGCTGGACCCATTGGTCATGAAAAACATTCAGAAACGGGCATTAGACACCTACTTCCTTGAATATTGATAAACAGATGTTATTGGATTGAATTTAACTTTTATTGGTTTCTGATCAAGAGTGAATAGATAAGAGCGGGAACTTAAAACTCAATGGGAATAACCCAACACTTATCAACCAAAAGGCATATCCGGAGCACTGAAAGGCTCACTCATGAGTCAGTAAACTACTAGATGGCGCTTTGGAAGCCAGATCAGCAGAGACCGCCACCCATGAGAAGGCATCATCCACGACACAAATCTAAGCTCAGCCAGCCCTCTGTCTAATAAACATAACATATGGTCGCTCCTACACTCTACCTGACACCGTACAGTCAGCCATTGATGCTGCTTACTAACCAGGACGAAAGTCCATTATCGTCCTTTATTAAAATATCTTGTATAATCATTTTACACCTAAGCAATAGGGACAACCCCTGAGTGCCAATATTTAGGGACCAAGAGGCACGGGTTATAAACCGGCTACGTATCTACATCGAATATAATCACTTTTCTAAGATTTGTTCCAATCCAGTCCCGGATGTAGGAGGAGCACTCATTGAGCATGGGGAGCCAGCCACCCCGTGTCAAGGGGTCCTACCTGGCCAAGAAGCCCAAGGTGAAGGTGGACACCAACCTGTTCAAGGTGCAGTTCGATCCCAATGTGACCGTGGGGATCTACTCTGTCAAGTTCAACCCAGCCATCCAGTACGACAACAGGAGCCTCCGACTCAAGCTGCTGAATGCAGCCAAGGACAAACTGAGGGACATGGGGGACTATGTCATCAATGGGAGCACTGTCTCACAGTCTACAAGGAAGGGGTGTCCAAGGACCAGCATACTGTGAACCTGGTCGAAGGGGACACTGGGTACCAACTGGCCTTCAAGAAGGTCAAGAAGGCCATCAAGTTGAGTGACATCTACGATGCTGATGACAAGAAGGCAGCCCCAGTGTTCGGGTTCCTGAACAACCTGATAAAGCCATTCCTGATGAAGTTGGACTACCATGAGATAGGGAAGTCCAGGAAGTACTTCAAACACAAGGACAAGGTGGACCTACCCAGTGCAGGGGTGGTTCTATACAAGGGATATGCCACATCCTTCGTGGTGCTGGAGAGTGGAGCCTACCTCAAGATCGACAGTTCCACCAGGGTGGTCCAGAACTTATCAGCCCTCACCGCTATCAATTCCGCTTACGCAATGCACAAGGACAAGGATAAGGATGTCAAGAGGAACAAGATCAAGGGAGAGTTCATCGGACAGGTGGTCATGGCCAACTACGGCAACCACAGGTACTGGAGGGTGGAAGATATGGTATTCGACATGGACACAGACCAAATCATGGCAATCAAGGACAGCAACGAGAGTCTGACCGAGTACTACCAGAAGAAGTACAACCTCACCATCACCAAGAAGAAACAACCCCTATTCAAGGTCAGACTCAATGAAGTCAGGGTCAAGAAGGGAGAAAGCCAGCCAGAAAAAGAACAGGACATCCTCCTAGTCCCCGAGTTCTGTCTGCTCTCAGGACTGCCTGATGATTTTGATGAGAGGAAGAGGAGGGATGTCTCCAGGGAGACCATAGTGGCACCCAACATCAAAAGGGGAAGGATTGACGAACTGATCAACAAGTTTGACAGGGAACTCAAGGACTTCGGACCCAACTCAATCAGGAAGGGACTGACCTTGGACATTGCCAACAAGTGTGAAACTATTGAGGCCATCAACTTGGGTGCTCCTCACCTGGCTCTGGGCAACAACAATGCCATTGAGGAGAACAAGGCTGCCCAGTTCATGCTGTTCAATAAGCCACTCTACACTACCGATGTGCCCCTGAACATCATGATATTTGCTAGTAAGCAGGTGAACATCAAGCAAATTGAGGATGTTGTTTACCCAACCTCCAAAAACATCAGGATCAACTGCAAGATCAAGGTGACAACCATTGACTACAGGGATAAAGACTGCATGAATGTGATTGATAGCTTCCTAACTGACAAGGAGGACAAGTACAAGGACTACAACATGTTCTGGTTCATCCTGCCCTTCGGTATGAAGAATAAGTATGGGGAGATCAAGAGGATGGCCATGGAGTCCGAGCACCCTAAACTGACCCAGATGACTGTGGATTCAACCCTAGGCAAGAAGGGATTCCAGTCAATCTGCACCAAGATCCTGCTGCAGATGGCCAGCAAGGTGGGGAATGCCCTATGGCTCCCCAGACCTCCCAAGGCCTCCAACCCCAATACTATGATGCTGGGTATTGATACTGCGGCCGATAAGGTCCAGAAGGGTGTCATCGCAGCCTACTGTGCATCCCTGACTCCCAACTTCTCCAAGTTCTACTCCAACTACATCCTGCAGGAGAATGCCCAGGAACTGACCGAGAAGGGAGCATACATAGTCTCCAAGTCCATCGATGAGTACGTAAAGCACAACAAGACCATGCCAGAGGAGGTCATCGTAATGAAGAATGGGTGTGCAGACAGCCAGATCAGTGCAGCACTCCAACTGTAAGTCAAGGAAGTCAAGGATGCAGTCGACAGGATGGGCAAGAAGGAGGGCAAGTACCCAGCACTCACCTACATCATCGTCGACAAGAATGTCAACCAGAAACTGTTCAGGCCCAATGGAGACAAGATGAACCCCTCCTTCGGAACTCTGGTCAACTCCAACATCGTCAGCAAGGACTACGACTTCTACATGATTGCACAGCACTGCAACATGGGCACTGTCAAACCAGCCTACTACAAAGTCATCTACTCAGACTCCAAGGTCGAAGAGGGAGTGCTCCAGGAACTGCTCTACACCCAATGCTTCAACTACATGAACTGGACAGGGTCAGTGAGGGTGCCTGCATGCCTGCAGTACGCCAAGAAACTCTCACAGCTCATCGGACAGTACGTCAACAACAAAGACACACAGAAACTCTCCAAGAACCTGTACTTCATCTGAAATGATATGCATAACGATCATTACTTACCCATTCACTCACTCATTTGTTCGTTAAAAGCATAATATTCAGTCAATATTAGGAAATCATTAAATAAAGAGAAATAATGAAAATAGATAAGAGGCGAAACAATCAACTAGTGACTTTAACGCCACGAGATTTCAACAATCAAAGTGCCTCTTAATTTTATTTTGAAATATCTTTCAGAAGTGGATTATTGTTCAAGGTCAGCCTTTTCAAACTACTAGATGATCAATTTTGGAGTATGATCCTATACTGACATTGCTTGATATTCATTTGTCTTTCACGACCTTTGTCATCTTACTGAACCCTTCCCTCTTGTTACCTGTTCAGGTCGCCATTTATCGATAGCAAATTAACTACTTCCCTACACTGGAACACCTGCATGTCTATTGTTCTTTAGCACTAATTACAGAATATGTTCTCGTTAAAATGGTCATTTCCCTCCTGCTTGCTCTCTCCTATGACAGGTACCAATGTATTTGTTTAAAGTACTGATTGCTCAAAGTGTCAGACGCATCCAGCCAAGCACATCTGTTGATAGGCATCAGCATTGCATTCTCCTACTTTGATATTCAAGTAGGGCTAATACAGCCAATAACATGTACCACTTCTCCATATGCAAATACCATTCTCATGATATAGTTAAGTCGACACAATAATCAAGTTGTAAAATAAGATATTAAAACGAGGATAAAAAAATAAATGAGAAAGTAAATAGTAAGAAAATACAATGGATAGATATTAAATAAAAGAAATCATAGATGAACATTACACCTCGCTATTTCAGTTTGGAAACAGCCTTCGTACTTTATTCTGACAGTCCATCGTAATTGTTGATCTGATTGTCATTCAACCCTAACCTTTCCAGTTTGGTGAGTGCCTCTAAGTTCTCAATCTTAGTGATCTGATTGTTAATCAACCATAACTCTTTCAGTTTGGTGAGTGCCTCTAAGTTCTCAATCTTAGTGATCTGATTGCTCATCAACCCTAACCTTCCAGTTTGGTGAGTGCCTCTAAGTTCTCAATCTTAGTGATCTGATTGTCATTCAACCCTAACCTTTCCAGTTTGGTGAGTGTCTTTAAGTTCTCAATCTTAGTGATCTGATTGTTGATCACCATAACTCTTTCAGTTTGGTGAGTGCCTCTAAGTTCTCAATCTTAGTGATCTGATTGCTCATCAACCCTAACCTTCCAGTTTGGTGAGTGCCTCTAAGTTTCTCAATCTTAGTGATCTGATTGAAATCAACCCTAACCTTTCCAGTTTGGTGAGTGTCTTTAAGTTCTCAATCTTAGTGATCATGTTTCCATTTAATTATAGTATTCTTAGTTCTCCCAGATGCTCAATATTTTGAATTTCGATATTGGGTTTAGAGATTACACAAAAGTTAACTTGCTCCCATTTTTAATTATTGAGACTTTGTAGGCACCAAATATGTTTCGGAATTTCATTGTTGGGCATTCCTGCATTATCTACTATTAATAAATTAATTACTTAGATTCAGTTCCGTCATTTCTGATAGTTTTTTCCCTGATTCATGATACTTGACAATTCCTTATGTCCAGTATTCGTTTTTCATAGACTTTGCTAGCTTAATAAGTTCTGTTTCACACTATTATTGTAATCTTCGTCTCTCTTATTCTCTTTTCTTCTTCATTTCAATTACTTTTTAAGTCTCTTCTTTTTGTCCTTATAAGTGAATTATCTTCCGTTCTTTTATCAACTTAGTAAAGTATTGTTCTTCAAACACATTACATTGATTAACTTCGTTTTGAATTTCTTGAACAGTATCGATGAGATTTCCAACTTTTTTTCAAACACATCTGTCATTTTCCATTGCAATATTTAAGTGCATTCTTTTAATTTATTCATGTCTTTAATATGTTATTTTCCAAGACCATGAATATCTCTCACCAATAAATTCTGATCTTCTGTCGAAGTGTCTTTAATCAGAATATCTCTTATTTTTATTTAAGCAGTCTCTGCATCAAAAGAGTCAATGATAGCTTGAATAGCTGATTCACAGTTAATTTCAATTGATTTTTGGAGTCCATTAATACTCTCAATTATTTTTTGTTTTTTATTGCGTATATTTTGGAGTGTTTGAGATAGTCGCTATGCTGTATCGACACTTAATGGGTGTCGAATAGGTTTATAGTTGATTGATAGATTGTGTTTAAGTGAATCGTTTGCGGAAGACTCGTTATTAACCATTCGATGTCCATTATGTTTTTACATCATACAGCTTGTACATAATGCACGTGTTGATATACATTCTGGCTCCACACAGAAGGCGACAAACTTAGCGTTGCCATGAGCTTTGCAGTTGTTCTCCATTTTTTTGATAATACTTTTTTTGTTGTTTTTTTATGTTATTATTTAATTCTCTTATCTAACTCTCTATTATCTCTTAACCATACTTTGTCTGTCTAGTTTCCTTGTCTATTAATTCTTGATGTAGTAAGTTGAGGGTGAGTTCATTGAGTACATGAACACAGTGGATGACCATGCTTCGCCCCGTTCTCCCTATGTTCCTGTTTACTCTGAGCCTATTGAGTTGGACTTCTCCCATATTTTTTCTCGTGAGTGTCCTTCTAAGTCTTTGGATGCCCAGTTGGCTGACCACCTTACTGAGCTATCTGTGCAATAGGCATCCATCAAACTGTTGGAGAGCAGAGATGGGGAGTTGAATAAAATTGAGTGTGAGTTGGGTGAGATGGTGGAGAGTGGTCGCATCAATGTTGACACATTTTCCCAGAACTGTCTCACCAATGTGGGCACCTACGACTGCAACACAGGCACCATGGTCGATGTGGAGTCCATAGCCATCGAAGCCGAAAGTAAAAAGTACACCGATGTCTAAATACTGGACAACATGCCCCATCAAGTCAGGGCAGTCAGGCTGTCCAAAAAGAAACAGAAGGAAGTCACAACCTGGAAAGCAGAAAAGGAAGTCATGGAAGAATTCGAGTTACTGCCAAGATATTCGATGTCAATGTCACACCCAACGAAAGCACAATGGAGAAAGACATACTGGAGACACTCAAACTCAATGACAACTCATACAACGATCTATGGGAGTGCATAGTAGGCAAAATGGACATAGAGAGCAACGCCAAGAAAACAACAAAAGGCACAACCATGAAAGATTAAGAAATAGACGAAGTGGTAGCCAGGATAGTCGAGGAAGCCATAGAGTATGAGAAGGATGTAGCAGATGATGAAGAAGATAAGAGTGAAGGGGAAGGAGAGGAGGATATGGAAGATAAAGAGAAAGAAGAGAAACAGGGAGAGAAGGAGATAGGATAGAAACAGAAGGAAGAAATACAGAGGGAGTTCGACAAGATCAAAGTCAACAGGAAGACACAGATGGCCAGGAACCCCAAGTACCAGTATGCAGTGGAGGATGAGTCAGACCTGACCAACTTCTATGATGTCCTCCCCAAAGAACAGTTTGCAGTGCAGTACCCCTTCGAACTGGATTAGTTTCAGAAACGGTCAATCCTGCACCTTGAAAGGAAGGAAAGTGTGTTCGTGGCTGCCCACACCAGTGCAGGTAAGACAGTGGTGGCCGAGTATGGCATAGCATTAGCAGCCAAGCATAAAAGGAAGGTCATATATACATCACCCATTAAGGCCCTATCGAACCAGAAATACAGGGAACTGTCCAAGAAGTTCGACTCAGTGGGCATAGTGACTGGTGATGTCTCCCTGAACCAGTCAGCAACCTGTGTGATCATGACTACTGAAATATTGAGGAATAACCTATACAAGGGTGCTGAGATGATCAGGGACATCGAATGGGTGATATTCGATGAAATCCACTATATCAACAATGCGGAGAGAGGAGTGGTTTGGGAGGAGACCATCATCATGCTACCTGAGCACATCGGACTGATAATGTTGAGTGCCACAGTGCCTAATTACCTGGATTTCGCTAATTGGGTAGGACGCACCAAAAGGAGGACCATATTTGTGATGAAGACATTCAACAGACCGGTGCCATTGGAACACTCACTGTACATATTCAACAAGTTCCATGTCATCAAGGAAGCCAATGGGCGATTCCTGACCGAGGAGTACAATGCCCTCAAAGGACAGATATTCAACGCAGCCATGGGGCACATCGACAAGAAAGAACAACTCAAACAGGCCAAAAAGGACAAAATAGAAGAAAGGGGGTTCTACAACGATAGTAGGAGGGAACAGAAACTCAGACTGTTGAATAAGGGAGCAGTAGATAAGTTCATCAAGAAAATACAGAAATCAGACATCGAGAGTTCAGAAGGTAAGGAAGAGTTCAGGATACTGGAGTCACTGATAGCAGACTGCAGAGAGAAGAATCTACTCCCATGTGTCGTATTCACCTTCTCCAAGAGGAAGATCAACCTGTTAGTCCAGAAACTGTACTCCAATGTGCTGACCAACCACCAAGAGCAGTTCAAGATTATGCAGACCATCTCTAAGGCCCTATCCAACCTGAAGATGGAGGATAGGGATATTGAACAGTTCCTGTTTTTGACTGAGATTTGCCGTGCTGGTTATGCTATTCACCATGGTGACCTGCTCCCTCTTGCTAAGTAGATAGTGTAGTTGTTGTCTCTTAGGGTTTGATTAAGGTTCTCTTTGCCACTGAGACATTCGCAATGGGTATCAACATGCCTACCAAAACTGTGATATTTAACGATGTTAAGAAGCCAACAGGGGGTGATGGGCAGCATCGATTCCTGAATTCATCAGAATACGTGCAGATGTCAGGTAGAGCAGGCAGGAGAGGACTCGATTAGAAGGGAACAGTTATCATCATGGTGAAGGATCCCAAGAAATCTGCCATAAACTGACCATATGATTAAGATGATAGACCACCCAGGAGAGGAACTCAGGTCCAAGTTCAAGATAACCTATGAAATTATCCTCAATCTATACAACTCACATGACTGACAGTCAAAGATATGATACAACAGTCATTCTTCGAGAACCCCAAATTCAGTGAACTCAGTTCCAACATACAGAAAGTCAAACAACTCAAGAAGACATACGAAGAACTGTCAGAAATAGAGTGCCCATTCAACAAACTGGGAACCAGGAACCTAATATGGAGTACATGCGACATGCCACCCATATCAGGGATGCCAATTGGGAAGTGTTCCAGGCATACGATACCAAGAAACTAGGACTACCCAAATATGGAAGGATATTAGGACACAACAACGAGACACAGCTGTGCATAGTGTTGAGGGTGAACTTCGAACTGAGAAATAAAGATATATCTCGGTATGTGCAGGTGATGCTGGTCAATGAGATCGATACCGATGTCTACATCAACAAACAGGAAATGGAGGAGGCACAGGCTAAAAAGGGAGTCAAAAGAAGTGTTATTGGAATATGAGAGGACAGGAGGGGCAGCAGAGAAGGTGGAGACCGGGCACATCCCCAACACCAAGAATCAGTACCACTATTATGTGCACTGGGTGTAGCCGGGGGAGATACTGGAAATGTACTCCAATAAACTGCCCAATACCAAGCAGATGGACTTCAGTAGGCAGGCATTCGAGGAACTGGCATAGGAACTGATGAACCCACCCAAGAAACTGACACCCTTGGCACTCCCAGAAATCGAGGAGTCAGCACAGAGAATAGGCATGCTGGATGAGTATAGGGCACTCCCCTGCCACAACTGCGATATGAAAGAGAAACACAGGAGACAACACGAAGACAGGATGGCAGTCAAGAATAAAATGAGGAAGGCAGCAACCAACATCAACACCAATGAGCTGGGGATGATGGGCAGTTTCGATGGTATGATCAGGATGCTCAAACACTTCAGGTTCATCCATGAGGACACCCTCACTCTCAAGGGTAAGGTGGCCAGATACTGGACATCTATGTAACTGAGATCATTATGAATGGTGTGCTATAGCCCTTGGATGCTGCTGAGACTGCTGCCCTGCTGTCATCGTTCGTGTGTGACTATCGGCACCGTCCTAGTCGATAGGAGAAGGAGAAGGAAGGGTACTTCCCATCCCCATTCAGCAAGAAGGACAAGTACACATCGAGGTTGGAGGGGGCCATCAATGAGACCTACAGTATCATTAAGGGCATGACAGAGGAGGAACTGAACTCAGAGTGCTACATCAATGCTGGTTCGGAGGATGAGATGGTCATGAATGTGATCAACTTCCACCTGGTAGACACTGTATATAAATGGGCATGTGGGTTCGACTTCATAGATGCAGTCATGGACACCAAGGCACCAGAGGGGACCATAGTCAAAACCATCATGAGACTGAACATGCTGATGAGCAACATCAAAAATGTATGCAGAATCATGGGCAACAGTGAACTAGAAACCAAGGTAGACAGAGCAGGGGAAGCCATCAGGAGAGACATAGTGTTCTGCCAAAGTCTATACCTGTCAGGGTGATGATGGAGGACAATGACAATGATACACAATCAAATCAAAACATAATCATAATCAAATAAACAAATAAACAATAGCCAATATCCCTGGGATAATGAGGTCATAAGGGGCAATTTCAGGAGTCTGTGTTGTTTATGACTGCCCTGCCATTATCTTTGTGTTTCTAATATCGTCTACCTATGTATAACCCTATGCTGCGGTGAGATAAGGGGTACCTGTTCAACCTGGAGAAATTCGACAGCTATAAGTCCACCTGCGACCAGATGGTGAGGACAGAGGGTACTTCCAGTTCTGGATAGAGTACTACATTACAGGGAAACCAGGAATAGCGAGGGCAGAGCTCGGAGAGAGAAAGTGGTCACCCATACAGCCACCAAGGATTATAGACCACTATAATCCCATGATGAGAGCGGAGTGCTGGCAGGCATAGCCACCCTCACTCTCTATGTGTTCCTGCAATAAAACAAGAAATTTTATTTCCATGATGATAAAAGTGCAGGAGTATACGGAGCAGAGTACAGGAGGTTCATACAGAGTAATAAGAGGGACACACACCAGAATGAAAGCAGCACATTCATGCTGACCAACTATGAAGAAGTAGGGTTCAGTAGCATAGGATAGGCAGAATGCTCACTGTTGGTGTTCTGGCTGACCACCTTCCTAGGGATGTACTGCCCTACAGTCCCATAATAGAAAGGTCCATCACCAGGTACGAACTCAACATCGTCAAGAGACTAGTTTGCTGATCATAATAACCATCATATTAGACAAGGACTGATTAGGAAGATTTAGTCTGTTGAGGAACGGAATCGAACTATTATAAGAAAATATGATTGCTGTAATTGGACTGAAGTGGTTCTTAAAGATTAAGCATTAGGAATTATTTGTTATTGAAATTGACCTGCTAAAGAACTAATTAAATGCTATTGTAATAAAATAACAAGTATTATCAAAAAAATGGAGAACAACTGCAAAGCTCATGGCAACGCTAAGTTTGTCGCCTTCTGTGTGGAGCCAGAATGTATATCACACGTGCATTATGTACAAGCTGTATGATGTAAAAACATCATGGACATCGAATGGTTAATGACGAGTCTCCGCAAACGATTCACTAAAACACAATCTATCAATCAACTATCAACATATTCGACACCCATTAAGTGTCGATACAGCATAGCGACTATCTCAAACACTCCAAAATATACGCAATAAAAAACAAAAAATAATTGAGAGTATTAATGGACTCAAAAATCAATTGAAATTAACTGTGAATCAGCTATTCAAGCTATCATTGACTCTTTTGATGCAGAGACTGCTTAAATAAAAATAAGAGATATTCTGATTAAAGACACTTCGACAGAAGATCAGAATTTATTGGTGAGAGATATTCATGGTCTCGGAAAATAACATATTAAAGACATGAATAAATTAAAATAATGCACTTAAATATTGCAATGGAAAATGACAGATGTGCTCTAAAAGAAAATTGGGAATCTTATCGATACTGTTCAAGAAATTCAAAACGAAGTTAATCAATGTAATGTGTTTGAAGAGCAATACTTTGCTAAGTTGATAGAAGAACGGAAGATAATTCACTTATAAGGACAAAAAGAAGAGACTTAAAAAGTAATTGAAATGAAGAAGAAAAGAGAATAAGAGAGACGAAGATTACAATAATAGTGTGAAACAGAACTAATTAAGCTAGCAAAGTCTATGAAAAACGAATACTGGACATAAGGAATTGTCAAGTATCATGAATCAGGGAAAAAACTATCAGAAATGACCGAACTGAATCTAAGTAATTAATTTATTAGTCGTAGATGATGCAGGAATGCCCAATAACTAAATTCCGAAACATATTTGGTGCCTGTAAAGTCTCCAACAATTAAGAATGGGAGCAAGTTCCTTTGGGGTCAATCTCGAAACTAAATATCGAAAATTCAAAATATTGAGCATCTGGGAGAACTAAGAGTACTATAATTGAATGGAAACATGATCACTAAGATTGAGAACTTAAAGACACTCACCAAACTGGAAAAGTTAGGGTTGAATTTCAATCAGATCACTAAGATTGAGAACTTAGAGGCACTCACCAAACTGGAAAAGTTAGGGTTGAATTTCAATCAGATCACTAAGATTGAGAACTTAGAGGCACTCACCAAACTGGAAGGGTTAGGGTTGATGAGCAATCAGATCACTAAGATTGAGAACTTAGAGGCACTCACCAAACTGAAAGAGTTATGGTTGATCAACAATCAGATCACTAAGATTGAGAACTTAGAGGCACTCACCAAACTGGAAAAGTTAGGGTTGAATGACAATCAGATCACTAAGATTGAGAACTTAGAGGCACTCACCAAACTGGAAAAGTTAAGGTTGGATGACAATCAGATCAACAATTACGATGGACTGTCTGAATATAATACCAAGGCTGTTTCCAAACTGAAATCGCGAGGTATTTATGTTTCTCTATGATTTCTTGTATTTAAAACGGTTTTATTATTTCCTTGTTATTTTCTCTTCTATCAAATTTCTCTATCTTTAAAAACTTAATAACTACCGATATATACTTTTAAGAACCATCATATTGGCAGTGGGCAATAAAAATTCGATCCTCAAAGGTTAGTAATGGGAAGGGGGAGTGAATGAAAAGGTTGAAAGACAGTGAGTTACTATGGGTAATCTTGGATGCATCTTGTAGAGAAGATAAAGAAATATTTTTTTTTGAATAAATGGCCAAAGCAGCTATGAGATCAGCTGAAGAAAAGAGATCATTCTCAAAATAACTGAATTCTTAGTCTACGAAATAATAAATAGCGAGATATGGATAGAGTATTTTCCCACAAGAGTATATGACCAGTCACTATATTGAGGTAAACATTAAAGTAGACTATCAATGAGGCCATCTTCTGCTTATCTGATTTCGAAGCCTGTTCCCTTGAACATTGTCCCGAGAGCTCACGATTCTCTCATCATTTGAAAGATCTGCGTGTATTTAAAAATACGTATTTCGTTTATCTTATTGGATTCAAGTTTAAAGATCCATCTCACTTCTTCGTAGCCTGGCAGGCTTATACTTCATAAAAATCTTCGGTACATTGAACTGTTTGAATAAAACAGTGCCAGCTCGGGAAGGTGCGCTTCAGGAATAGAAACTACCTCAACTGTCTTGTTCTCACCTATAATTTAACAAGGAAGTGCCTATGTTAAGGTGATTAATCTTCGGTGCTTGAATTTTTCGAAGAGGAGCGAAACTGACTATCGAATTATCGTCTAAGACTTATTAATAAAACAATACTCATGTTCAGAGTTTGAAGGTTCGGGAAGGACACATTCTGGAGGATCTCAATTGAAGATATTTGGTTGTACACTACTTTAGAGGAGTGTTAGTACCTAGCCATAGGCTGATAAGTTTCGGGAAGCCAACATCTTGAATCTGTTGTATTATTTTGGGTCGTTATTGGAATCTATTTCGAATCGATCTATACGCAATCTTAGATGCAAGGACTCCAACTTGAAGAGATGCTGAAAAGGGAGTTTCCCTTCCTTCTCCCACTTTCCTCCATCTTCATAGCTTTTAATATTACTGAGCCTGCAGACTCTATCTGAGAGCTTCTCTTGTACCTTCTGGGTGAACACTTTGGGAATTTCCTAGGAAGTGAGCGTAGCCTTGATGCTCAAATTCCCGAGCTGAATGACCTCGATCATATTTAAATATTGAGTCAATGTTCGGATAGATGATCGAATTTCGCTTTCCTATTTAAGATTTATTTCTGATTTAAGGTCTCGACTGTCAAATGTAAGAGCACTTAGGATAGTTGTCCTTGTTCGAACCAACTTTGATCAATAGATATCTCTCGAGACCCTAAAGAAATATTCAAGATAAACACATAGAACAATAGGGAGAAGGAGCTCACTCAACTAACTTATCATGTCGACTTTTAAGATCCTGTCCCGCTGTTGCTCTCTGTCTTTTCCACATATTTAATTCTTTGTTTATCTTATCCTATTGATCTTTGTTATCGACCATACCTGCATAAAATATCATAAATTGCCATTCATTCTTCCATTTCTTCTGCGATCATGTCTTCGTCGCTGAAGCTCCTGGAGTGTTCTTCGTTGATAGCTAGTACATCATACAGTTTTTCTTCGTACTCCATGTCTAGGTACTCTTTGATCTGCAGTTCCCTTCCTAGTTCTCTGAAGAATTTCTCTTCTTTGGTGACATTCTTTTCCTTGACGATGGGTGTTTTTTCTTTGGGTTTGCTCTTTTTGGGTGCGTTGCGTATGTACTGCCTGAGGAACCCCATTTTTTCATCCTTGTACTTGGAGAAGTTGAAGCTGAGTTCCTTGCCTACTCTTAATAGTAGGAAGTAGTCTTCTAGTGACTTCCTGGGTACTCCTACATCCTGTGCTGCCATGTCTAGGTTGTATTTCTTGGGTTCCCCTTCCTTGACTTCTGCGTATAGATAGAGTCTCCTCCACCTGATGACGAGATTGAATGCTTCCCTGATGGTCCTCTCTGCACTCCTTTTATTCCTGGGGTCCTGCTCTGCCCTTTGTTCCTTGGGTGTGTGTTCTTTGGTGGATTGGCCAGTATTTCGTCTGACACTCTGGGTTCCACCCTGAGTATGATTTTGTCTGCATCTATGTCTATATACTTTCATTGAGGATGCCATTGAGGGGAATGGCTTCCATTTCATCGATGCGGGCATAGTTGTTGCGAATGTGGTCGAAGTAGAAGATGTCCTGGTCCTCACCCAGCATGGCAGTTTCCAGATATATTCGGTCAATCAACTGGGGCACTATCACCTGACCCAGTTCATCCAGGTCCAAGTCCGCAGTGAACACACTCTCCTTCCCACACGAGTACACACTCACCACCGCCTTCTCCAGGAACTCCTCGAACATTATTATGTTACTATATATGAATGAATGAATCAGTGAATTCATGAGCGATACATAAAGAAAGAGAAAATAGAGACAACCCGGATAAAGGATATAGAGGGAAAAGAAGAAAGGGAGAAAGAGAAGGAGATAGCAGAGATAAAGATAGCAAAGAACGAAGGGTATTAGATAAAGGAAGGAAGAAACCAAAGAGGACGGAAGTATCGGAGGAGCGGTCTAGGACCATCAAGATAAAATTGGAAATAATACTTATTTATATGGAAATCACTCTGAAATTTAATACATTAATACATATGAAGGCACCGTCACGCAATAAACTGCAGTATGCGTCGCTCAGGGAAAGAATACAACCACACCTAATAAGACAAGTATTAGCGAGAAAACATGTGAGAGAAGGGATTAAAACGTAGCTCTGGAAGTTAAAAGGTTGGTCAGAAGAAGATGCTCAAACAATATTCGAAAATATCGATACCTGTGCGGCTCTGGGAGTAGAAACTAGCATGTTTCATCACTAAACTGCCTTTAATTCTGAAGAACATACAAAATGTTCGCTTTTCGAAGCTATTGTCTTTAAGAATATGTACACCCAATATTGAGTAGACTCGAATAATGTTCAAAGTGTTGAGCCACTTTCAATTACAGAGATGCCTTTGCTGACACATTTAAAAATAGGTACGAATGTTGTAAACTAGTGGTAATTACATTACCAGTATTCGACCACTGAGGAAAGTTTTGGAACCACATCTTAAAACGATATCATTTGGTAAAACTAAGATAACCTTAGTTGTCAACAAGTGTCAAATTTGTGACTTAGAATCCCTAAGCGAAGGATTCTTTAAGAAGCTGGCCAGATTGTACTTTTCAGAACCGACGAACTGTGCAACATTGTAAAGCATTTCGATTCTTGTTAAAATAGAATCACCAGTATTAGAAGAATTAGACTTTGAAGGTGGGTTTATTGATAGTTAAGGATTTAAAAGCAAAAATAGCTTTGAAAAAATCCTTTAATAAAGAAAATTCATCTGAGACGCGGTCATTCGGATGTTGATTATTCCCTGTGAATATTCTCTTATTTTCTGTTGACTATTTCTATTAAATAACAATGATAGTAATTCAATCTTCTTTCTTTGCCTTCTTCATCTTGTTTGCTGATGCTCTTGTCGTTGTAGTACTGTTGTTCTTTTTGGTGTGTATTTTCTTCTTCATCTTTGTTGATGTCTGCTTCTATGTCGTACCCGTTGTTCCATTCGTGGAACCTGGCCGGTGGTTGGCTGTCTTCTACGAACTCTACTCTTTCCTGGTGTTTGAGTTTGAGTTTGGCTATTTGCTGTGCTATCCTGTCTATGACTTGCATTTTGTCTTTTCGCCAGTATATGAGTCCTAGGATGATGGATATGAATGCAATGAGGACGATGACTATGGCCCAGTGTAACTCCCATGATGACTGTGCTCCCTGGACGGTGAGACTGATGACTTCCTGTTTGGTGCAGGTGTCATAGTACAGTTCTTTCCTGGTGATGAGTTACTAACAGGGGATTTCTAGTGCTAGTCTGAACACTCCCTATGAAGGGTATGAGCACTGTATTTCTGGGTTGACTACCTTCAACTTGACGATGTTGATGGACTGGTAGTCGATGGATATGTAGGTGTTGCCTGCTAGTCTCTTCAACCCTAATAGATCCTGGAGGTGGTCATTGGTGGCACCATTCATCATCACTGGTATCTTCCTGGGATCCACATTAACAGGGTACACATCCACCCTATCCTCAGCTACCACCAACAGGTGACCATCAACGATGTCCATATCCATCACCAGATCATAGCCCTTGAAATACCTGACTAAATCAACTGCTCCCCTGTAATACTGCAACTAGACTATGGAACTGTCATACTGGTAGTTGGATGCCACATAGATGTTATGCTAGTAGGTCTTAATCATGAAATTACCCAGACTGGATGGGTACTTGATGGTATCCATCTCATAAAATAGACCCTCAACATTACGCTAGAATAGGTAGATGGAGTCCTTGATGTTCAGGATGTAGAGCAGTCCTGTTGTTGGGTGTAGGATAGGTCTGATATCTGTAGGGGTTTGCCTTTGAACTCCTTGACTTCCTGCTTGAGGGTCAGGTTGTGGGTGAGTGTCTGGGCATACACCCTGAATCCTTCATAGAGGGAACTCCATATGAACACATTCTCTACGGTTGTGACCCTATTGCCATAGAACATGGACTCGAATTTGGCTACGAAGTTGATACCGGCTAGTCCTGTTTTGAGGGGTACCATGACTACCCCTTCACATGAGAATATGTACATGTGTTCCCCTGATGAGTCGATGGCCCCACTCTTAGTGCACTCTTACTGGAACTGCCACTCTGACTGCCTCTCCAGGTGCTGCCTCCCTGGGAAGTACTTGTACATGATGAGTTCCTTCTGGTTAAGGGCGAACACCCGACTATATTTGGGAGCATAGAGGAACTGGGTACGCACACTCTGTTACTGGTGTCCCTCAACTCAAATAGGGTCTCTATCGACAACTAGCAGGCACCACAGTACAGTACTCACTCATACCCGGAGGCAACTCCAACCCATTCAGGAACTGGGAACGGTATACGAAGGGTTCATGAGGAGCAATGGTAGTGTTGGTCTCAACATCAGGTTAGTTGTGCTCATTGGCAGTAGGTAGGTTGTAGTTGATATCGATGGTACAGGCACACACAGTCCACAGCAGCACCCACACACACACTCTCATCATTCAAATTCAATTATACTCTCGGAATTCTTAGGAATATCATATCAGGACATGTGGGTCACCCCTAGACTGTCCCTTCTTACTCCTAGTCTCGATGAGTCTCTTCTCATACTTGACTCTGCAGCAAGGACACTGACTTTTATTACCTGGGAGGGCATACCTCTCCAGTCCCTCAATGCAGTTGACATGGAACAGATGGCTGCATGATAACAGGTAGACCGGTTTGGACCATAGAGCCATCAGACATATGGGACACTGTTCATCCACCCTCTTTATGCCCTTTTCCTTGGCTCCTTCCCAGTCTACTTCTTCCTTCTCCTGCCTGCCCTTGGTCTTGATGCCTAGCATGGCCAGGTACTTCTCTATATCTTATTCGCTTTGCCTGAATATCCCTATGGTTACAGTTTGTTGCGTTGTACTTCGACCATCTGATCTAGTATGGCATCTGTGTCTTTCTTGTGTTGTTTCTCCATGTTGCCCAGTATGCTTTCATAGTGCTGTTGATCTCTTTTGACTTTATCCGTTATTTTTCTTGATAGTTTCCACATTTTGAACCCGATGAGTCTCCTGTTGAATAGAGTGGACTTGGCTTGGTACCCCCTGTCTACCAGTGACCTGTATATTCTGATTCTGTCTCTGCTTCCCCTGAACACCCTCTGTATCCTGAGTATGGACTTGAGTGTGAACACCCGTATGGCCTCATCTGTCACTTTCTTCTCATAGTCCCTCCTCCTGCAGATAGGACAGCACCTGACCCTATTGTGTGTTTAATATGACTGCAGACACTTGCTATGGAACACATGTGAGCATGACAGTATGACCTGTGGTTCCACCTTGAAGTTTTCCAGACATATACTGCATACATTGTCTGAATCCTTCCTGTTCCTGCTCTGTTCTTCGATGTTGTGCCATTGCTGGTTGGTCAATGGTGGGGGTGGTGCCTCTATGAGTCCCAGTTTCTGTGCTAGTGTCAGTTTCTTACTGTATGTGAACATCTTCTCCTCCTATTGCACTGCTTCCTTCAACTGTTTCAGGTTCTCATTTTCATAGGGTAGGATGCTCCTCTTCTGCTGTGATTCCAGTCTCTTCACTTCCTCTACTTTCTTAGTCCCTATTGATGGTAACTGTTTGGGTGTGGTCTTCCTCCTGTTTCCTGTCCTGGTGACCCCTAAGTCTACATTGAAGTTGGCCTTCCTGAGTAGGTGATCTTGCAGGGCTGCTGATGTTATGGCTGTTGTCAATGTGTTTGTGTTCTTATTCTTATCTTTTCCCTGATTCCTATACATTCCTTAGTTAACTATAGAGTTATCTATTGATTAACCCTCAGTTATCTATATAGTTATCCATGATGCCCTCCTTTATTACCTGTTTTCTCTCTTATTCTCTCTTATCCTCTGTTTATATTCAATATGTGTTCTTTCCCTCATTCTTGGATGTTCCTTGTCTCCCTTCTCCCTCTCTTCGTCCTTTCTTCCTCTCAATAGTGCCCTTTCCCTGATTCCCGTTGCCTGTGTTCTTCGGGTGTGCCCTTCTGCCGCTGTTAGATTATCTCTCTATCTTCTGATGGTCTATCCTAGATCTCGACTGCCCCTAACTTCTAGACTCACTTGGTGCTGGTGCCTGAATGGGGATGCCAGCCCTGTGGACCATCATGTCTCAAATGCAACAGCCAATCAGTCTGCACAAAGTGCATGGACTCATTCTATCTGAACAACCAACAGTGCCAACCATGCCCCACCATCAACTGCAAACAATGCACAGGGCAGATATGCTCAGAGTGCATACAAGGGTACGATCTAGACAGCCAGAAGAACTGCCAACCATGCCCAATAGAGGAACAAGGGAATGCAAAGATGGAAAAATACAGTCATGTCTACCCTCATACATCCTAGATAGCAACGCAGCACAGTGCTTACAGTGTGACATACACTGCACAGAGTGTAGGACCTAAAACAAGTGCAAAGTATGCAACGAAAAATACTATAATAAAGAAGACAAGTGTCACCCATGTATGGCTGAGTGCATGACATGTGAAGATGAGAACACCTGCATCACATGCAAGGGTATAGGCTAATACTTCAATACAGGCATAGGACAGTGCATAGCCTGTTCATAGCCCAATTGCATCCAATGTGACAATAGATAGGGGAATAACCCCCTTAATAGATGTCTGATGTGTAGTACTGGATATGCCCTCAACCATGATACTCATCAATGTGTGAATGTCAACACACTGCCATCTATACCATCCCACTGTCAGTAATATGGATACTATCCATCTAATTCCACAGTTGAATGTACTAAGTGCTCACCCATATACTATAGGGAAGTGGGTTCTACTGAGTGTGAGTATGGGTGCAGCCATGCATGTTCTCAGTGTCGTGGTCCCCATTTCGGGATGTGCACCCAATGTGCTAATGGGTTCACCTTCCATAACCTGCACTGTCTGCCCATCCTCAATGTGGAGCAGGGGGCAGCCATCCAGAAAATGTGGACAGCCCCGAACAACCCATCAGTATTCTAATTAGGAGCACTCATCCCACCCAATAACTGCATCAGGGAGTATATAGCAGGAGGAGTACATTAAATAAGGGTGCCAATAAACAACCTAGGCAGTTATAGGTTAAGCATTAAATGGAAGGTATACCTGTATGGAGAGCCCGTAACAATGAGTACTCTGTGCAATGGAACCAATAAACAGAAAACACAGTCAACAATAATATAGTATGCATAGACACTCCTTAATGCCAGAAGTGCATATCCAGGGAACAGATGTAGGTGACACAGAATATCAACACCAATAATACCCTCTCATTCAGGAATAACATCGATAGTACCCAGTTAATAGGCATATCTGAGTTGATAGTCATCGGATATCGGTGTGGGGGTGTTTCTGGTAACACCTGTGCATAGTGTTCCAGCATCAACACCTGCACTAAGTGTCATAACTCTGACTATTTCATATCTGGTTAGCTGTGCGTGGTTGCGTGCCCTGATGGCAGGTACACTCACTTGAGTACTAAAACATGTTATAGTCTATGTCCTGCTGGCACTTTCCCCTAATCTACTACCCAGTTGTGCACTGACTGTCAGTCCCCCTGTCTGACCTGCAGTAATCTGGATATCTGTCTGACCTGCATTCCTAATCACTATTTGTTGAACTCCCAGTGCCTGTCACAGTGTCCTCCCAAATACTTCTCCAATAATCATACTCAGGTCTGTTAGAGGTGCCTGTTCCCCTGTCTATAGTGTGAATCTAGTACTACCTGTGTTAGTTGTCTGTTTGGGTTCTACCATAATGGCACCTGTGCTGTCAACTGCCCGTCCACTTACTATGGATAGATAGATACAGGTATGTGTCAGCAGTGTCAGTCACCATGTCAGACCTGCCAGTAACTGAATAACCGGTGTCTATCCTGCATTGATGGGTTCTACCACCATCAGTTTGTGTGTCTACCCTAGTGTCCCT
>JALQPE010001502.1:0-12888 GCA_030407315.1 Asparagopsis taxiformis | reverse complement strand
CTCGGGGTGTCGTCACCTCGGCGAGGGTCTCGCGCCACGTCCCTTTGCCTGGTCGCCTGGCGCCTTGCCATTGAACAGCTCTCCGTCGGTGGGCTGGAACTGTACCCAGCCTTGTTCCGGGTCGACATCCTGAACCTCAGCGACCAGGTAGACCCGGAGGTCGTTCTTGCCTCCGTATCCCTTGATGGCGAGCAGGTCACCTTCCTGGATTTCCGCAACGCGTGTCCACGCGTTCCTTGCGCCCTTCGAGGTGTCCTCCTTGGCCCAGCCGATCTCCCAAACGTTGGTTCTCCTTGAATCGTTCGAGCTGAGACTTATCACCGAACATGTGTCCGCCAGCCCAGTACCTCCGCCGGGCCATCGGCTCCGTCTTGTCCTCGTAGGCGGCGAGTGAGATTTGCGGATAGTCGAGCGCGAGCTGGTCTCTGGCCCGGGACATGAGCGTGGTGTAGGCGCTCCAGTCGAGCTTCTTCGGGACCTCGATCCCCTTCCGTCGCAGAAACTCGCGGGTCCGCTTGTCGAGCGGCAGGAAGTCGTGGGGCCGGACCCAGAAGAGCCCCATCGTGAGCTTGGCCTTGCCGACCGCGCGGATGCTCAGGCAGCGCGCGAAGATCGCGCTGTCCACCCCGTCCGAGCCGCCCCCGACTGCCTGCCCGAAGAGATCCCAGAGGGCGGCGATATCGTCGGGCTGGCGGTGATCGGCGAACGCGAAGAACCACGACTGGCGAAGGTCCACGATGGGGATGCCATCGAAGTCCGAAGGCGTGTCGACCACAATCTCGGCCTTCGTCTGCAATCGCGAGAGGATCAGGCGACGGTTCTCCGGCGTGATTCCCCGGTTGAAGGATGCGAAGACGGTGAACGGGTCGATCTCCTGGAGGAGCTTCTGACCTCCTGGAGTCTTGTCCAGGAGCCTGATGACGGGGACACCTTCACTCTCGGTGTCTTGGAGCGTGGCGATGAGCTCGGTCTGCCGGCTCCTCCATTTGGCAAGCTCGGTGGCGAACGCCTCGTAGACTGGAATCCAAGTAAAGCTCATCGGTGTCCTTTTCTTACGATCGCCGACGTCAGCACGTGTCAGGTAGCCCGCTGCAATGAGGCGGTCGACGTGCTCCACGACCTCCCTTGCGAGCCTCGAACGTCGCTCGGCCAGTCCCAGCTCCATGTTCAGGTCCAGCGCGTACCCGGTGAGGTTCGCGCTCGACACCAGCAACCACTCGCCGTCCACCACCGCCGCCTTCGCGTGCAGGACCCCGACGTCGCCCTTGGCGTTCTTCTTGCGCCGCTCGTAGGGCCACACAAGGACCTCGGCCGCTTCGAGTAGGTCCTCCCCGAGGGCCTTGGCGGGCTTGAGGGTCATGTGGCCGTCCGAGGTCTCCTTCGTCTCGAGCACGAACCGGATCTTCACGCCGCGGCCTGCCGCAGCGAGCAGAGCCTGGCGGAGGTCGTCGATGTCGTAGGCGGCGAAGGCGATGATGGTGATCGAGGCCTTGGCGGACTCGACCATGTCGAGCAGCACACGGTCCGTGCGCCGGAGCTTGTTGCCGGGGGGCTTCGGGCCGGACCAGACCGCTCGAGCTCGGGACTATCCGTCGCGGACGCGGCCACCGCGTACAGCGCGGCTGCGACCGAGTCAGCGTCGATGCTCGGGAACGTGCTCGACCAGGCCTCGATGAACGCCTCCACGCGGCTACGCGTGTCCGGCACGGAGAAGGACGACGTCGCGCTGGCCCGTTCCCCTTTGGCGACCCTACGGGCGAGGCTGCGCAACACAGATGTCGGCAGGGCTCGACCGAGCCTCGCCGCCGCCTCCCCGAGGGCCTGTCCGTGCTTGGGGTCCACTACGTCCACTTCTCGAAGAAGGGGATGACGCTGCCTTCGACCGTCGGGACCAATACCGAGCGGTCGAGGTAGCGGTTGCCGCGCTCGCAGGAGGTCTCTGGGGAGAAGAGGCAGGCATGACAGGCGGCGCCGTGTAGCGTGCGGCCGTCCTCTTCAGGAAGGTGCTCCGCGCAGAGCGGGTCCGAGGCGCACAGCGTCATGGCCTCCAACGCCTGCCGAATGTGCCGGCCGAGCTGTTCGGGCTGACCGAGGTGCACGAGCCCGCCCAGGGTGCCCTCGCTGTCCGGGGCGGCGGTGTAGAGCAGCAGGCCCGCCATCGGACCGCCGGTCTCGCCCGGCTCTCTCGCGTAGATGCGCTCGCGGATGCTCGCCGCGGAGTAGCCGCACTCGAGCGCGAGCTGGCGCATGAGGGCGTGGGCGAAGGTGTGGATGAGCACGAAGCGCAGCTCGGGAACTGACCGTCGGGGGGCTGAAGGCCGCGTTGCAGCGCCACGAGCGGTGGGCCTCCAGGAAGGCCTCGCGGCGGTCCTCCTGGGTATCGGCCCAGCTGGAAATCCTATCTTCTCGGAACTGGAGGAAGATACCCTCCCCACGGACCTCCCCGGCGGGGACCATCATCGGAGGCTTGCGCGAGAGCCCCATGCGGCGCTGGCCGGCCTCTCCTCCGAGGTCGTTGACGGACTCCAATCGGGTGAAGCCTATGAGGCGGTCACCTCGCGCAGGCGCTCGGCGAGCACTACCTGGGTGAGCACGTCCTCGAAGCCCTCCGGCACGTCGACCTTCTCGAGCACGAAGTCCGCGCCCTTCGGGGCCGAGCCGGGCTGGGTGAGGACCTCCCACTCCGGGGCTTTGAGGTCGGTGGCGTCGTCGTCGGGCACCGCGCCCGTCCGCCGGGCGTCGATGGCGGCCAACAGGTCCTCGTCGGAGACCTTCGCGAAGGCGTTGAGCTCGCCCCGCTTGCGCATGAACTTCACGATCGCGAGCTCGTCGACGTCCTTCAGCTCGCCCCAATAGTCGTCAACCAAGGTTGCGAGGTCGTCTCCTCCGACGGGGATGGAGAGCGCGTTCCTCGTCACCGGGAACCACAGGTCCGAGGCGCCGAGGTTGGTGGTCTTCACGTCTAGCCCGCAATGGTCTTCCGTGTAGTCTCGCAAGTGTGGCGCCTGCCTCGGCACCGAGGCAGCGTGCGCGCGCCCTCCTCACCAATGGCCTGGGCCATGATGCGCTGTGCGTCGCAGCTTCGACACTTCACGAGGATGTCCGCGGCCTCGCCGCTCGCGCCCATCTCGCGCATCTCGAGCACCGAGTTCCCGTTCGGGCAGTCCGTGCCGCGGTGGACGAAGTGCACCCATGGGAAGTCGTCCAGATGCCCGTGCTTGCACGCCACCAGGAAGCGCGCGGGTACCACCGTCGGGGGCACGTTCGAGCGTGGGCACGCCCAGTGTACCCAGCGCGCTCGATCCATGCGGTACGGGTCGTACTTGAAGCGGACAGCTCCGACTTGATCGGCGCGAGCAGCCCGCACGCCGGGCACCGCAGCCACCTCGGGAAGGTCGCCACCGGTACGCCGATGCGGCTGTCCTCGTCCTTGCCCGTCAGCACGCCCATGCCGACCTCAGCGGGCATCGGCGGGCCCACGAGCCGCTCCACCTGGCCGCCGACCATCGACTGCACGGCCGCGAGCAGACGCTCCTCCTCGATCTCCCGAACACGGGCCGCGTCCCCAGTCGTCGAGGCCCATCAGCATGACCGAGATGTTCGGGAGGTCGACGATCGCGCCGATCCCGAACCCGTACAGCATCTGGGTCGGGCGCAGCTCGCCGACCCGATTTCGATCCACCTTCGCCATGTCAGGCGCTCCGGTCCGGGGCGTCGTCCATTTGCCCCTCTTCGAGCACGAGCCCCACCGTGGGCTCGACGTCGCGCAGTGAGTTCAAGCACGTGAAGTCGTCGAAGCGGTCCGCGCCGGCCGGCTTCAGGAGCCCTCGGTCGCGCCGTCCTTGCCCTCGCTGTAGCCCAGCTTGCTGCCCGCGTCCTTGCGGGCCGCGTTGGCCGCCCACTGGTCGAGCCGCGCGAGCAAGAGGGCCTTCACCTCGTCGGCGCGCTTGGGGTCGTGGGTGACCGCCTCCACGCGTTGCACGATGCGCGCGATCGCCTCCTTCACCATCGGGTCGCTCGGTCGATGATCGCCGCGCGCTCGTTGGCGTTGTACTTCCCGTCCCCGAGTCGAATCAGAGACACGAGCAGCGCGGTGAGCCCGCGGTCCACCGCGCGCGGGGCGAAGGGCGTCACCGAGAGCGCCTCGACGTGGCGGTAGAACGAGCCGTGGTAGTGCTCGAAGGTCTCGTAGTGTGAGAGATCCCTCGGGCGCGCCCAGTTGTAGACCGTGCACACAAGGCCCGGTCCCTTCGCGTCACGACCCACGCGGCTGGTGGCCTGGATGTACTCGGCGGTGGTCTTGGGCTGACCCACGGTCACCATCAAGCCGAGGCGCTTCACATCGACGCCAACCGAGATCATGTTGGTCGCGAGCAGCGCGTCGAGCGGTCTCGGAGAGGCGCGCATGCCCTGGGCTCGCCGCTGCTTGCGCAGCTCGTCCTCGCGCGGGTCGAAGGGGAGCTCCATCTGGTCGAGCAGGTCCGGGATCTCGGTCGAGGTCTTGCGGGAGGTGAGCTCCTCGAGCCGGCGCATCGGGCGCTTGGCGAGGCCGCGGCGGTCCATGTCCCGCAGGCGGGAGCGCACGTCGTCCTCGAGCACCCGGCGGCTGCCCGCGAGCTCCCGCATCGAGTTGAAGTAGGAGACCATCGTCATCCACGGGTCGCGTGCTTGCCGTGCTCCTCGTAGAGCACCTGGGCCGCGGACAGGAACGCGGTGTAGACGCGGATGAGCGACGACTTCAGCCCGTCGCCCGGGCGCGCAGATCCCGATGTAGCGCCGGCCGGGTCGCTTCTCAGCAGAGCGCTCGAGGGCGAAGAAGCTGTCCGTGGCGTCGAGGCCGTGGGGCGGGAAGACGGCGACTTGTCGCGAGAACAGGTTGTGCACCTGGTCCCCCGCGCGCCGGATGGTCGCGGTCGAGGCGACGACCTTCGGGCGCACGCGCTTGCCGCCCACCGTCCACGAGCACAGCTCGTCGATGGCCGTTTCGTACAGGCCGGTGAGGGTACCTAGCGGCCCGCTGATGAGGTGCAGCTCGTCCTGGATGATCAGGTCCGGCGGGCGCAGCGGGGTCATCGGCTGCGACTGCACCTTCGGTAGCAAGCCGGCTTTCGGGTGGCTGTCCGCGTCTTCGATCTCGGGCGACCGGAAGCCGTGCCGGGGCACAGCCCGTCGATGTGGCCGAAGAGCATCTGGGTTGCGCCGTTCCAGGGTAGCTGCGCGAACTTGTCGACGGTCGCGATCAGCATCGTGGGCAGGCGCCGGTAGATTCTCCTCGTCGACGAGCACCACAGGCAGCCCCTCGCCCGGGCTCTGGCCTTCGCTGAAGGCGCAGCGCCCCAGTCGGTCGCCGCAGTAGATGAGTGTGCGGCCACGGCCGCGTTGGTAGCGCTCGACCTTGATCTTTCGACCGGGGTCGATGGTCGTGCCGCACCAGGGGCAGTGCTTGAGCTGCGCGGGGTTGCCCGTGGAGCCGAGGCTCGAGGTCGCGGAGTGCTGGCTGCGGAGCTGTTTGACCGCTTCGTCGGAGGCGTCGGTTTTGTTCGGGGTCGTCTTCGAGCCGACCCAGAGCCCGAGGCGGAAGGGCTCCTTGCCCCAGCGCTTCTCGTCGTCGCGGCGGATGACCTCCATCGCGCACAGCAGCGTCGCCGCGCGCTGGAACTGCTGGAGGGTCAGCAGCCGCAACGTGTAGCGCATCAGGACCGCGACCCCCGCGTGCCCCGAGCGCCCGCCGACGGTGCCCTGGAGGCGCCTCAGGGCCATCGTGTAGGCCGCGAGGCCCAGGTAGGCCTCGGTCTTGCCGCCTCCGGTGGGGAACCACAGCAGGTCCGCCACCGCCTTCGTGGGGTGCGTCCGGTCCCGGTGGTAGAGGTCTGTCGTGCTCGGCAGGTTGAGCAGGATGAACGCGAGCTGGAAGGTTCGCCAGGTGCGGTTCTCGGGCACGTCGAGCGCCTCGAGGTCCGCCGACTTACCGCGGCGGTGGCGCTCGCCCGCGATCGAGTGCAAGCGTTGTTGCCACATCGCTCGGTTCGCGAACCGGAACGCCTCAGCGGCCTGGTCGTTGGCGGCGATGGTGCTCAGGCCGTCGCGGATTCGGTCGAGGGCCTCCTCGGCGCGGTCGAGGGCCTCCTCGGCGGCGGCCGTATGCGCGCCCAGCCCGTCCTCGCCCGCCATGGCTCGAGCACGCTGCTTGTCGATCCAGACCTCATAGGCCGCGGGCAGCGGCTCGAGGGCTCGATGAGCTTCTCCCGCGGGTCTCCGCGAGCACCTTCATGTCGAGGGTGAGGCCGGCGAGCTTCTCGAAGTCCTCCTCGGTCGGCGGGGTCTGCTGGAGCACGTCCGCTGCTCGGTACGACCACCGTCTCGAGCCGCACCGCGCGCTCGGGTCGCTGCGGGTCGGGCTCCGCGTGCACCGCGACCCCGTGCCCACGGCGTGCTCGACACGCTTTCGGTAGAGCATGGCCATCGCCGCGCGCTCCTGGCGGGTGAGGGCGTCGAGGCGGGCGCGGCGGGCAGGGCGCTCGGCCGCTCCACGACCGCGCCGTCGGCGCGGTCGACGACCAGCTTGGGCTGGAAGACCCACGCGGCGTCGTGGTTGGTCTCCGGCTCGGCCTGGTGGTTGACGAGGAAGAGGGTGACAGAGCGGTGCCCATTCGCGTCGCGCACCAAGCTTCGACTTTGACCGCAGCCTGTGCGGACTCGGGGGCCCAAGGCTCGAGCTTGCCTGGAGTGAGGGCGATGGTGGTGCGGCCGGTGCGCGGCTGGCGCTTCCACACCCGCAGGGGCTTCTCGTCCTTGCCCTTCGCGGTCTCGCTCTCGACCCGCAAGGTACTGGCCCCATGAGGCCTCGACGTCGATCGAGGTGGCCTCCTCGCTCACGCAGAACGAACGTCAAGCCGATCGACGAGGGCCACATCGACTGGCGTGCGGGCGCGGCGGGGTCCGGCTGGCCTTCCTCCCGGGACTCGTCCCCGGCCGCGCCGGATTCGTCGTCGACCTCGGCTTCGAGGCGCTGGCCCTTCGGCGCCAGTAGGCCCACGAGGTAGCGGTCGCGCATGGAGCGGTCGTAGAGGACCTCCTCATCCTCACCGCCCGCCGGCCCAAGCAGTCTTTGACCACCAGCCGCTCGAGGCGGTTTCGCAGCTCCGCCGCGTCGAGGGGCGGGCAGGGCCGGCGCGGACATCTCGGCGATGGCGTGTGGCCGAGGGTCTCCTCCTTCGGCGTCCACACGTCGACGGGGGGTAGTCGCGAGAGGGCGGACCTTCCGCGACGATCTGCGCGTCCTTCGCCTGGGCCTTGGCCTCGCCCTCGAGCGCACTGAGCACGAAGCCCATCAGGGCCTCGGGCACGGTCCCGGCGCCGACAACGTCGGCGTGGGTCACGAGGTCCAGGCCATGCAGGAGGGCCTGCACCTGGCCCTTGTCGGCCATGCGCACCTCGCTCCAGTCGAGCTCGAACTCCTGGTTGGCGAGCCGGCTGTTGATCTCGACGAGGTCCGCGTCGGACAGGTCCGCGGGTAGCTTGAAGGTCTCGCTCACGCCTTCTCTCCAAGGTTCCAGTGCTCGGCCCCGAAGCCCGTGAACACGGATGACGTCGGTGTGCTCGGGCAAGATCACGAGCAGAGCCCGCATCGCGCGGGTCATGGCCACGAACATCGTGCGCGGCCCCTTCGCAGGGCCTCGGCTGCACCTCGGGGCTGTCCTTTGGGTTGAGGTACGGGTAGGCGCCGTCGAGGAAGCCCGCGAGGGCCACCACGGGGAACTCGAGGCCCTTGGCCGCCTGGAGCGGCAGCACCTTCACTCCGGGCGCGTCGAGCTCGAGCTCGTTGCTGGTCATGAAGGTCGCCTGGAGGCCGAGGCTCTTCAGGTCGTCGGCAATCGCGGCCCCTTCCTTCTTGGATGGAGTGAGCACCGCGCAGGCCTTGAGCCCGAGCCGCAGCTCCCGCGCGGCCGCGGGTAGGAAGCGTTGCAGCAGGCGCGCCTGGTCGCCCTCGTCCTTCACCTTGCGCACCGCGGCTCGGGCCCGGAGCTGACGTAGGTGGGGGCCTCCGCGTCCTCGTCGAGGATGCCGTCGGACAAGTAGACTCGCGCGGCCTCCCCGAGCTCCGCGGTGGAGCGGTGGTTGGCGCGAAGGATGCCGGTCCGGCCCACGAAGGCGAGGTCCTCGTGCACGTCCTTCCAGCGAAAGCCCGCCCCGTAGATGCTCTGGTTCGCGTCCGCGGTGAGGAAGAGCCGGCCCTTGCTCTTGGCGAGGGAGACGAGCAGGGCGCAGCGCGGCGGGGTCGAGGTCTTGCGCCTCGTCGATCAGCACCGCGTCGTAGGCCTTGGGGCCCTTGCCCTCAGCTACGAGCTGGGCCGCGAGCACCCGGATCTGAGGCCATGTCGCGAAGCGCCGCCGCCGCAGGATGTCCTGCGTACGCTCGTGCAGCGCCCACACCGCGGCCCGGCCCGTCTTGGTGAGTCGCTCGAGGCGGCCCGGCCGCGGCGCGGCGAGATACTCGTCGAGGCTCGACAGGTCCCGGGGCTGGATGACCGTGAGCAGCTCCTCGGTGAGGTAAGCGAGCCCGAGCTTGTCGAGCGCGGCCTCCTGCGCCCGCACCTGGAGCGGGTTGCCCTCGAGCTCCAGCCCCCGCCGCGCGTCGGCCACGATCGCCCGGAACCCCTCGGTGGTGCAGACCTCACGTCCGGTGAGGGCCCGTCGGTGATCTTGCGGGCGAGCGCGTCTGCGGTCTTCACCTCGACGAACCGCGCGTCGTCCCCCAGCAGGGTCCCCGAGCAGCTGCTCGGAGAACCGGATGAGGGCCCGGGTATAGGTGGTGAAGAGCAGGCGCGGGGCCTTGGTGCCCTTCTTCTTCAGCGCCTCCACCATCGCCTTCGCGCGGTACAGCGCCACCGTGCTCTTGCCCGACCCCGGCCCGCCCTTGAGCAGCGTGGGACCCTTCGCGTTCAGCGCGAAGGACACGTACTTCTCCTGCTCCGGATTCAGCCGGAGCAAGAACCCGAGCAGCTCACCCTCCTTGAAGCGCAGCAGGTCTTCCACGTCCGAAGCGACAAGGTCCGGCTCCCGCAGGACCTCTTGCACCGGCCGCGGGGAGAGCGCGTCGTGTACGCGCAGTCGAACCTCGTCGGGCACGTCCTCGGCGTCGAAGAGCGCCTCCTCGGTGGTGATCTCGACCAGGCGGGAATGGAATCGCTCGGGGACCCGGAGGTTGGCGAGCAGCTCGGTGGTGATGCGAGCCGGCAGGGCGGTGTCTTCCGGTGAAGTGGTCCCTCGATCCATCGCTGCCACGCGGGGGGTGCGCTGCCGCCGATGTCCGGGTTCAGCCCGCCGAGCTCTTCGGCCTCGGGCATCGTCGTAGGTGCTGTCGTTCCGCCGGGAGAGCCCCGAGCACGGACACGTAGGCTCCTCGATGTATAGAAGATGCGGTAGTCCCCCGAGCGCAGCCGGTAGAGGTCGTAGTCGAGGTGCTTGAGCTTCTTCTTGACCTTCGCGTCGGGGTTGCGGGTTCTCGAGCAGGAGGCTCAGCTTCTTGTTCACCTGCGCCACCTCCTTCGCGGGCAGCGCGGTGAGCTGGTTGAGGAAGGCGGGTTTCATGGTGAGGAGCCAGCTAGTCAAGAGATGCCTCTGCTTCTTCTAGCCAATCCGGTCGACGAAATACACATCAAGATTGCCCTGGATATCACTCAACGCGTGGGCACCACAGTTTGCCAGGGACTCCTCGATTATTTCAACGTACTTCAACGCTGGCTGAAGTCGGCCACGCGGGAATAGTTCGTCGGCGTTTTCACCGAGGATACACTCGATGCACCTACGAATCGGATGAGATGGTCCGGCAATATCATCGGGCGGATGAATGCCGATAAGGCGATTGAGGGAAAAGAGAAGCTGCGTGATACGCGCGTGCAGATGCATGAAATCGTCGCTAGCGTTGCGTGATCGAGCGAGCACATTCGCTGCCCAGACGACGTTCCGACACGCGTTGGAGACATCACGCTCGAAGAAATGCCGTCCCAGCGCCGTCTCAATCGGTATCTCGGAGCCATCAATTTCGACGCTTACCCCGCCGGCGCCCCTGGCGAGAATTCCTGCAAGCAGATCGCCGAGTCCATTTGCGGCCACTGCGCGCCCGAGGTGGTAATGCTGCTGGAGGAGTGTCTTGTTCTCCGCTGCATTGGGCCAAGCTCGCGCGAGTTCCAACAGGCAACGACCTGTCCGAGCGCGCCAAAGAGAAAGTAATAGTCATCGATGGTCGAGAGCTCGCCGTTTGGCTCGGCCGTGCTCTGGTTCACTATGATTGAAGCCTTCAGTTGATCATTCGACCACTGCGCCAGCGTGAGGATCGAGCCTCCGTTGGGGGTTTGATGAGGCGCTTCACATCCGAGGGACCACCAGCTCGCTCGCCACGGCCTCGCGCCTATTCGCCGTAAAGACGATGCGCAGAGAAATCGGCGGTAAGGAAGTTGTGGCACGCAGCTCCGTGAGTGAGCCTAGTGCTTCCAGGCTGAACTCGAGAAGCTGCTGTCGAAGTGTGCCCTCTTCGGCTCCGTGGTTTGAATATTAGCTTCGGCTCAAAGAACGGGATCGAAAGTTCGGGTGGACAGAATAGCGCACAGCGTCACGGACGCTGTCCGCCATCTTGCCCTCGATTTCATCGAGTAGTTCTGTAGGGATTAGTGGGTTTCTCTGGCCAATGTACGGGATGAGCCGTTCCCAATCCGCCCGAGAACCAGCGGCAAGGAGAAGGAGTTTGAGAGCCGCGCAGCGGTTCTCGCGAACTCCCGGGTGGAAGGGGTTCTCACAGCGGATTCGCGGCGTCCTACAACAAGCTGGTGAGATGAGATGGGCATCACGACGAGGACGGAGTCTCTTCCGGCAGCCAAAGGTGCCGTGGCTCTGCTTCGCCATCCACGTAGGCTATTGGGCCACAGTCAGGAAGGACGTAGGCTCCCGCGGCTGTGGTCTCAAGCGTCCAATCGAATCCGTTTGCCAGCCATACGGGCGGCGGCTCATCAACCATTTTAGCAAGGGCCTGGACGTGGCCCTCTGCTATTGCTTCAGAGAGAGGCATCGCTTGTATGAAGGTGGACATGAGGATTCGGACGAGCTCGGGCGGGCTCGCCAGTTGATCAGCGGTCTGCTCCAACATGAGGTTGGAGATCTGTCGCTCGAGTAGCAGGCGATCCATTGGGTCTTCTGGCCATTCAACCACGTTGGCGAGGCCGGTGCGGAAGAGGGAGTCGAGATAGACCGGATTGCGAGCTTGCTCGCGGATCACGATGTCGTGGACCTCCGGTTGTCCTACGGCCCGCGAAAGTGAGTCCATGAAGTCAGCTGTTCCGTCGGCAAAAGACTGTCGGACGGAGCGAGTCCTGAACGCGATATTGTTTAGGAACTCCACAAGAACTGAGACCTGGGAAGGCTCGACTCTCGATGACTTCCGAATTGCATCCAGTACTACGCCGTACTCAGATTCTCGACGTGCGAGCCTTGTTTCGAGATCGCTCTTGGATGGATTGCCATGGAAATCTCGCTCCTGGCGATCCCACGGGTGTTGACCTCGAAGTGCTTGCCGTCCGCTCTGTAGACCCAGGTCCAGTGCTGTAGTCCTCCGGACTTACGCTTCGAACGGCTTGAGAATCCTTTCAACAAGAAACGCGGCAGGTAGTGATGCTGGCGGCCCGTAGTCATCTCTGCTGTATCGCCTGTTGAGCCGTACTCCATGCACCGCGAGGGGCATTGGAAGTCGGTCGAGTAAGGTGAAGTGCGCAATGGAGAGCCGGGCGATCGTCAACTCACCCTCACAAGGCCAGTTTCGTTTGGGGGTCGTTCGGTCGGTGCGGACCCGACTGTCCAGCTTCTCTCTGTCTCCCTCGGTCCTTTGTTGGTGTAGTCGGTTTCGTGGTGCACTCCTGAGCGTGGCGGGCGTGGTTCTTCTGTAGAAGTCGAGTGATCATGTCCCGTTCACCGATGCAGAAACAGTGAAGCGTATGCCAGAGGGAGTTGACCGGAAGTCGTGGTCCAGGTCAATGTCCGACCATCCGTAGGTCGCCAGCGTGGCGTGGTCCATCTCAACCTGAAGCTCGCGGAGCGTGGAGGCGTGATCCGCCTGGCGGTTATGAAACTCGTTCATTGCTGAGGTGAGGCCTGTTCCAGCTGCGTCGAGAAGCCCTCTTCTTGCTTTGTAGTATCGGAGACCTATCGAGCCGAGGCTTGTACTCAGGCCATTGTCTGGCAGGGGAAACGTTCGCGCACAGCGCTTGGCTGAATAGACCAGATCGGCTTTCCGTCGTAGCCCCCAGGCCCAAGCCCATGTGATATGAAGGGAGGACTGAAGCAAGGCGAAAAGGGGAGCCAGTTGTTCGTTGGGAATATGATGAGCTTGTGCTTGAGTACCGCGCGACTCGTCGGGACTTGCTCGAAGCAGAGGTGTACAGATGTTTCCCCGCAGGCAAGCGCGTGTGAGGTTGAACGGAGCATCTTGACCAATGTACTTGCGGGGCGTGAATGTGAGAATCGGCGCTTGAAGGTCTCGTTGATCTCAGAGGCTTGCATCGCGTGTGCGTCGATTGCGAAGCGCCTTGCCTTTGCGTCTCCGTAGAGCTCCTTCCCGCAATTGCTGGAACTACGAACTGGCGCAGCTCCGGTGCCTCATTGAGCAGCCGATCGATCTCGACCTCCGAGCGGTCTGGATTCTCTTTCCCGGTTTCATGCCCATGTATGCCAAGTACCCTGATTCGATCTCAAGCGGCGGGGTTGCTGAGTCGTTCTCGCCTCGTTCTAGACGCGAGTTGATAGCTGGGACGACTTGGTTGTCGAGGAGGGCGCCAGCCCTCCAGATGCCGGCGGTTATCAACGAAGTCGATGACTTCAACGGCGGCGTGCCCTGGCCAA
>JALQPE010001501.1:0-14976 GCA_030407315.1 Asparagopsis taxiformis | reverse complement strand
TTTTGATCTGATGGAGGCCGGAGATACTGCAGCTGCGATACAAGCCTTTGAGTTACAAGTGAGCTCGCTCGCCAACTGCACCACCCTACTGGCTTTATGTGGGCAGTCTCTTTAGGGGACGCTAGCCCTGTTTCACGGCGAATTGAAAGAATCAGAGCGCTTGCTGTGGAAGCCATGGAGACCGGGACAGTTACGGGGCAGGATGTAGCCGGTTTGTTTGGCTTACAGATATTCAACTTGCGTCGTGAACAGGGACGATTGCAAGAGGTCGAGCCGGTACTTTCAGAATTCATCAAAATGCGCAAAGGACTCAACCTGGCGTCCCGGTTTGCGATTTTGTTCGCCGAACTGGATAAAGGGAATTAGCCAGAAAGAGTTTGATGACCTCTCACATAACAACTTTTCTTCAATACCCAGGGATGCTTTATGGCCCGGTTGCATCACTTACCTGGCCGAGGTTTGGTGTTATTTGGAAGATCGGGAAAAAGCCGCCGAGCTGCACGAATTTCTGTTACCACATGACGGCTATAACATCGTCGTCGGCGCATTTACAGCGTGTCATGGGGCTGCTGCCCGTCTTCTTGGTATGCTTGAAAGGGTTATGAAGCGCTGGAATGAAGCAGAAACCCATTTTCCAATCGGCCATTGAAATGAATGCCCGTCAAGGCGCTAAACCATGGCTGGCTCACAGCCAATTTGAATATGCAAAGCTGTTATTTGAAAGAGTTGAAGAGGGAGATAAAGAGAAGGCACTGGAACTGCTAAACAGTGCTTTCGAAATTACCAAAAGTATTGGTATGGAAGGCCTTGGGAACGTATCACCTGCTTTCGGTCCGAGTCGACGTCGTCCAACGCCGCCACCTTCATACGCGTGTGGTTTAAAGTAAAAGGGAAATTGAAGTTCTACAGCTGGTGGCAACAGGAAAATCGAACAAACAGATGCCCGCACCCTGTATAGAAGTGAGAATACGATTGCCAACCATATCCATAATATTTTGGAGAAAACAGGCAGCGCCAACCGGACAGAAAGCGTTTGCTTTGGCGGTTCGAATGGAATTATTGTGGATTAAAGCCTTTAGGTGGCAAACATCTCGGTTTCAACTGATCAACCGCAAAATTACATCGGCGGGTATATTGGCGCGTGTCGGCCGCTTCCTGATGGCATCGGCGCTGACCGCCTCATAGAGACAGTATGTTTTTTCTTCTTTTCTCCCGTCAGGAAGGAGTACAGCCAGCGTACACCCACATCATCATTGACCTGCTTGACGGCGGCTGCGGAGTCCGGAGTCACTTCGAGTTGTTCAGCCAATTCGTTCTATCAAAAAAGTGCATAGCGTGTCCTCACTTAGGTACTGATAAAAGATTAGACCAGTATGAAGAGATGTAAGAATAGTCAATTCTGACCATACTGCTCGAGCCATATCTAAACCAATACTTGGTTTACCGCCCTTGGATAAAGACACAAGGTGGAGAAAACCATGAGTATTGAAGCAGCCGTGAATGACCTTCGCCAGCAGCTGGCAGGAACTTGATCTGTCCTTCTGATGCTTCTTATGAAGAGTGCGGCAGTTGTATAACGCCATGATTAACAAGCACCCAAAATATATGTTCAGTGCGAGGGGCGGCGGAACGTCAAATGCGCTTTGAGCTTTGCTCACGAACATAAGTTGCTGCTGGCGGTACGAAGTGGCGGCCATAACGGACCCGGATTGGCCAGTTGTGACGATGGTTTAGTCATTGATCTATCGTTGATGAGAGGGATAAGGGTGGGATACGGTGAACCGTACGGTAAGGGTACAGCCGGGGTGCACACAGGGAGAGAATGGATCATGAGACTGCCAGTTTTGGATTGGCAGTGCCTTGCGGAATAGTTGGCTTAACCGGTATTGCCGGATTAACGCTGGGTGGGGGGCACGGATATTGACCGCCAATACGGTTTAACCATCGATAACTTACTTGAGGCTGATGTGGTACTGGCCAATGGAGAAATGGTTCACTGCCAGCGCGAGGCAAAATGAAAGACCTGTCTGGGCGATTCGGGGTGGGGGGTAATTTCGGCATCGTCCACCAGTTTTCTGTTTCAGGCCCATCCCGTCAGTGATGTTTACGCAGGTCCTATGTTTTGGGATTTATCCCATGCCAGAAAAATTATGCAGTGGTACCGGGCCTTCCAGAAAAACGGCACCGGAACAGTTTATGTTTTTTTTTGGGTCTGAAGTCAGTGCCCTCAAGGGATCCTTTTCCCGAGGATATCTGGGGCCGGAAAGTTTTTGTTTCTTATCGGCTGCTATAACGGGGACCAGCAACAGGTGAAACGCTATTCAATCAGATCCGTCACGAGCTACCGGATCGGTTGCTTGATTGGGCTTCACCTATGCCTTTTCTTTCCTTGCAGGGTATGTTCGATGATTGTTGCACCAAGGGTATGCAGTGGTACTGGAAGGGTGATTTTGTCGATGAATTGACGGATGAAGCGATCGATATTCACATCCAGTATGCCAGAACAATCAGCCCGCGAATTATCGTTTAATGCACCTCTATCCCATTATGGTGCGGTACACAGAATCGGTAGAAAAGAAACTGCCTGGGATTGCAGAATGCCAACTGGTCAATGGTTATCGCCGGTATATGATCCCGACCCTCAACAAGCCGATTCGATCAGCTTTTGGGCGAAATCCTACTGGAAGATATTCCACCACACAACCGTCCGGGGCTTACATCAATTTTATGAATGGAAGAGGGCAGGAAAGGGTTAAATCCAGTTATGGAAAAACTATGATCGCCTCGTCGCCATCAAGAATAAATACGATCCGATAACTTTTTCAAGGTGAACCAGAACATAGCGCCCAAGTAACATTGGATTGGTCGTTTTTTTACCACCAAAAACAGGATTGTCTATTACAAGGCGTTATCCGACGCATCAAGCTCGTATGCTGGTGGAACAACAAAAGGCATGCTGAAGCTGGAGGGAATTAGCAGCGTAGTGATCAAGAGTTGTATGCAGGCTGGGCGGCGAGCCTTCCGGGCCGGTTTTGGTGTTGCTGATGGAAGGAAATTCCGACCAATAATTGCCCGTTCAGTGCTTGGTTTGCTGACGATACTCCGTAGGAGTCATACCCACCTTATTTTTGAATAGCCGTGAAAAATACTGCGGATATTCAAACCCCAATGAATAGGCGATCGTTGCCACTGAGTCTTCAGATCCCAGCAGCAGATTCTTCGCCCGGTCGATCTGGTATGATATGAATATTCTCCAGTGCAGTATGCCCCGTCTCCAGCTTAAGCGCATCGCTGAGATAACGAGGGGTCATGTTTCATTTCTGCGGCAATGCTTTCGACACTGGGAATGTGATCGGAAAGCGGATTGCTTTAAGAGCTTCAAAAAATCGGGCTTCAATGGAAGTAACCTGACTTTCTTTTCGCTGTCGGAACTGACGTTGGTAGAAACGCTCTGCGTAGGTAAGCAACGTATTGAGCTGTGACAGCATGATCTCTTTGCTGAAAAGCGTCATGGTTCTGCTGGTATTCCTGCTCCAGGGTATCAAAGATGCTTTGCAGGAGAGTCTCCCTCTCGAGGAGAAAGATGCAGAGCTTCGTTGACCGCATAGGTGAAATAAGAGGCATCCTCTAGGGTTTTCTGAATAGCGGTAACGCGTAGAAAATCTTCATGGATGACGACAGATCTGCCGTTGGACTTGGCTTTCATCCAGTTAATCGTACCGCTGCCTTGGCCCGATACAGATCAGACTGCCATTCCTGAAATCATATTTAGTCGGCCATAATGAACTTCACCAGCAATAATCTGCTTGAGGCTGATAGAGTAGAAATCAGTGCTGATCTCTACATCGTCAAACGAACAGCTTTTTCATCGGTTGTATCCGATTGGGCTCTGAACATAGAAAAAAAGAGGATGTTCCGGGCCGCTCAAACCGAAACTGGTGGTAATCATGTAATTGGAGAAATGCAGCTTCTTTGTCATAGTCGTTTTCCTTCACCTCAGAATAGTATCAAACGCTGCATCGCCCTGGTCACATCAAGGGTTGGTGTAAGCTCCAAGGTGGAGGCCTCGTGTTTCATGGTATTGAATCCAGTTTCATCAGACCGTATATCAAACTGTATTTTTTCCAGAACGCGCGGGTCCTGCGGATTGATCTGCTCCAGATCTTCAGGGATCGTCGCTCAATGGGGATAACCTGTTCACCGCACCTGATGGCGCCAAGGGGACTTTCAACAAAAGGCGGTATACCAGCTGTGTTTGGCAAATTTTATACTGCCGGACAAAGAATCGGCCATTCACTTCAACAATCGAAATATCAACGAAACGGTGTGACACACCTGCGCGAATCTGATGCACTTTATAGGAGTTGATCAGTTTTACTAAATCCATCATTACCTCAGTCTTATTGGTTCTATGGTGGTCCTGCCACTGCTATTGATCAGCGGTGGCAGGATCTGTTTTCTCCAATACGGATTTAGTAACGGCTGAAAAAAGCGTCCATCTGCTCAACCGCCTGAACGACATACTCATCTTTGTCGTACAGATCGACGTGGGAAGCCCCCTTGATTTCTACAAGCTGCTTGGGCTCGGATGCGTGATCGTAAAAGATCTTGGTTAAGGGACCAGTCGCCAGTTGGCCACTGGCAGGATCCATCGCTTTAGATCCGACAATACCCATATAGGGGGTGTAGATGTAGGGCGCATAGGATTGCGCGTCTGCCAGCATCGGCGCTTCCAGCATGAATGAAGGCGCCAGGTGTGAGTAGTTGGGATAGGTCTGCGCCCCGGCGCGTTCAGTCATGTAGTAGTCATAGCCTTCACGCATTGGACTGTCGGCGGGTAGCTGTTTAGCTGCGTCCATCTGCAACGCATCCACATACTCAATTTCGCCAGTCTCATAAGCTTTCTGGCGACCTGCATTCTGCATGGCGATCAAACCGGTAATGGTTTCGCGATCCATGGTTTCGAAGTAGCTTGCTTTGTTGCCCATCATGCCGGAAACCGTGGCGATGGCTTTCAGTCGTTTATCGGTTGTTGCAACCATCGCCATATAACCGCCGGAAGCGCAGACTCCCAGACCGTAAAGCTTGTCTTTGTTTACAAAGGGCAACGTGCCCATATAGCTGACGGCATCACGAATGCTTTCGATTTTTACAAAGGCGTTTTCGTTATTTCTGATCTCGCCTTCGCTATCACCGTAGCCGGCATGATCAAAGACAAGCGTAATGTAGCCTTTCTCTGCCAGGTGTCTGCCGTAGACCGCTCCGGTCTGTTCTTTCACCTGATTAAACGGCGGTGAAAAAATAACGGCGGGATAGCTTGTGTTGGGGTCAAACCCTTCCGGTAGGTACAACAGGCCTGCGAGCATCAGATCTCCGGCTACTGTTTTGGTTGCAAAGGTGATTTCGTTGATTCCAGCCTTCAGCGCTGCTAGGAATGTCATGATCGTTCTCCTGATAGTTAAGCGATGCAACTATCTTAGGGAGCGGCCGGTATTCCGTTAATAAACAAAATTACCTTTGTTGTATACAAAACAACTGAATCTCTTTTTGGGACGCAAAGTGATGATTTTGTATTGGGGAAACAGTTCAGATTTTTAATTATTCAAAGTTGGTTTTTTCTTCACCTTTTCAATAGTTTATAAACTGAGCTGACATCGCTAAAACCGACCATCTCGGAGATGTCGTAAATTGAGAGCCCTCCGCAAACTTCTGCTCCAATACTCGTCGACGTTCAGCATCCCGTATTTTTATAAATGAGGTTCCCAGCTTAGCCAAACGACGCTGAAGAGTTCTTGGTGTTAGATGAAGTTCGCCTGCTGCATCGTCAATAGTAAATCCCTCGCAACTTATATGGTTGCAGATTAATTCCTCAATTTTATAAATGAATTCATCCTTACACTCAAATTCAGGCAAGCTATTTGTGGGTGAATAAAGATCTTCGATAACCTTGTTATAAGACTGAAGTTGTTGTTTAAAAGGGTCTATCCCATGAACTGTAACTTTGTTTTCACCATCGTAGAGGATAACGTCGCAGTCAAAGTGTTCACCGATTAGATATTCAAGATTCCACATCTTAGGAGACAGCTTGACCTCCACTCTGCAGGTATCGGGGAAAATCGTCCTTGCTTGCATCAAGTTAATGAAAATGCAGAATTTTTTTGTATGTTCGAGCTGAAACAAGCCATCCATATGAGTGATAAATGAATTGGCTGTAAGTTCGAATTGTTGAGTGAAACTGTTCTCGCCAGTAATAGTAGAGAACTTGTTTATCAGTGAGTAAATGGTAGGGCTACTTATTATCCAAGTCGATATTCTATTTGGATTTTTATAAAACTCATGGGCACGCTGGTAATTAATTCGTCACTCATGGTATTCAGATAATAATCCAACATGGTATCTGCGTACTCCATGGGCATTCGTACAAATTCAGCATCATAACTTTTAAGTCTTGATATTTGCTGAGCGCCGATTGAACTACCACCCTTGAAATCCTCAAAAAATGAGGGGGCAAGCATACCGTTAGCCATAATAGATCCGCTTTTTATTTATTGTTTTTGTTCTTGTTTTTACTGCTTGTCGTGCTTTTCCATTATTTTGTCGTGTCCAGCAATTACCCGAGTTTCACGACCTCTTACACTCCATCGCCAGATGCTTAAAAACTATCCACAACGTTTTTGATGTGTGTATTAGACCAAAGCATAGCTCGATCTTTTTAACAATAAAAGAGACATTGCTGACAATGAAAAATAAACTCTACAGCGCAATCTGCGCCGCTTCCCTGTGCCTTGCTTCCGCTTCCGCACAAGCCGATGGAAATTTCTACGTTCTGGGTGATAGCCTGACCGACAACGGAAATCTGGCTCGTGATTTCCCTACTCAACTGGGTGGACTGCTGGCGGCTCAAGCTGCTCTCGGATACGAAGGGGGCAGGGCTCTCAACGGTCCCACCTGGGGTGAATACCTGCCGTTGATCACCGGCCTGAGTTCCGATACCGAAGACAACTACGCCTACGGTGGCGCCACAAGTGGCACTGGTGGGTTGGTTGAATTGATGTTTCCGCTGGGGGGAGCCGCTACCGGTTTCCTGACTCAGATAGGCCAGTTCCAGGGGGATGTGGCGCAGCTGGATGCCAACGATGTGGTGGGTATCTGGATCGGCACCAATGACGTTCATCCTGCTGCCGAGGCGGGCACCGATGCCTCGATCACCAGCTCCGCGGTGCTCTCCAACGTCACCACAGGCATCAACGCCATCCGTGCGATGGGCGGGCGGAACGTTGTTATTGTCGGGTTGTTCGATATGGCCCAGATCGATGCCGCCGATGCAGGGTACACCAGCTACGACAATGCATTGGCTACTGCTACCAGCCTGCAGATCAACCAGGGATACCAGGCGCTGGATATCGACGGCGTCAATATACACTACCTGGATTTGTTCACTCTGGTACAACGGGTTCAGGCCAACCCCTCCGCCTACGGGTTTATAAGCGCTGACAGTACCAACACCTGTACTGATAATGCCTGTCAGACCCTGACCCGGGAGCAGCAGAATCAGTATTTGTGGATGGACTTTATCCACTTCACTACCGGCTTCGAGGAGACCATCGGACAGTACACCGCCAATCTGATCAGTGCCGGCAGTGTTACGGCTCTACACGGGGATTCCACGGTAGCGGTGATGGATCTGTTCCAGCAGAACACCCTCGGTCAACTGCGCAACAGTGTTAACTGGGTTACCCAGGATAACTACCACTGGTATCTGACTCCGCACCTGGCCCGCAGCGAACAGAAGTCGGAAGGGGTAGGTCGCAGCGAATCTGAATCGGACCTGGCCGGTATCTCCGCCGGTGTACGTTTTAGCCTGTCTGAGAACACCCAAGCCGGTGTGGCTATCAACTACAGCCGCGGCGATACCGACCTCAGCGATGACTATGGCAGCAACGATATCGATGCATTACAGGTGGCAAGCTTTTTCAGCTACAACAAGGGTAAGTGGTTTTTGGACGGGGGTGTCAGCGCCAGCTTAGGTGGTCTGGATCTGGTCCGTACCGGTGTCTTCGAAGATCTGAAAGCCAACCCCAACACCCATGCGCTGGGCGCCTTTGCCCAGGCCGGTTACCTGTTCGATGTGGGGGAAAAGGGATTCAAGTTGGGGCCGGTAGCCACGTTGCGTTACACCGACTCCAATATCGACAGCTACAGCGAATCCGGTGACAGCCTGCTGACCATCTCGGTGGACGATCAGGATATCCAACAGCTCTCTGCATCAGTAGGCCTGCAGTTGCAGAGCCCGCTTTCCGGGTCCGGAAAGCTCAGCTACCAACTGCAGCTTAGTGCAGAACACCAGGAGATCGATGACCGCGACCTGACCTACTACCAGACCAATACCCCTGACCGGGCGTTGACCGAATCGGTAAACGGGGATGGTGATACCTTTGCACGCCTGTCCGGCTCCTTCAATTACCAGATCTCCGAGGGGACCTACTTTACTTTCAGCGGCACTGCTACCGGTGGGCGCAGCGAAGGTAGCCAGGTCGGGCTTCAGGCCGGTGTGGATATGGTCTTCTAACGGCTATTTCTTTGAACTCCTCCCCCAAGATAGAGGGCAGGTGCTGATTCAGTGCGCCTGTTCCTCTCTATCTTCCGGCCTGTTGTTTCCCAATTTGGCTTCCAGCCAATCGACGGCGTGCTGTTCTTCACGGAAAAAGGCCACTTCAAAGTCACCGCCTTTGCTATCAAGCCGTTCCAATACCCGCTGCTGAAACAGCGAGTCGTTGATAACGCGGGCTGAGAAGTGTTTGCCGTTTTCAACGTTCCAACGGTTCAGGTCTTCAATCATTGCCTCGACTTCAGGAATATGAAGGTCCCACTGGCGCAAATCAGCAGCCACACCCCAGGGTTGGCTTTTGGAAAGGACTCGACAATCTGTTTGTACTCTTCAACAAAGCGGCTGAAGGTCACCAGATTGGTTGAGCCCGTGACCCGGATAATCATATAGCGATCCCGGACTTCGATACTGTAGTCACCGTGCTCGTTATACATGGGGACCTCGTTCAGGGTTACTGTCGTTGGTAATCGGTTTCTGTTTGTACTCCCCCAATAAGCAAGCATAGCTGTTTTTGACCGATGAAGATGACGTTGTTCGAGCGGGTGGGTAGAATCGGTTTTTCATCCACAAGGACAGGCTCTGAATGAAGCCCGCCACAAGGCAAAAACTGCTGATCGGTTTTCTCGTTATCTCCATCATCATCGCTACCGCGGTGGGTTTTTTCTATTGGCAGGAAGCCTTGGTTGCGTTATTGGCGCTCTGGGCATTTACCAAGAAACTGTTTACCGTCAATGGCCTGATGATGGTGGTGAAAAAGCTGCCGTTACTGCTGTTGGCGGGGAGCAAAAAGCTGATTATCCAGACGTTGGGCGGATTGTTACTGTTGTCCGCCCGGACCCGTTTCCGCTTTGTGCGAAAAATCGTCGTGCGCTTTAAGCTCAGAGTGCGGTCCATGCTGCGCATGATCCGGTTTCACTGGAGCGATATGAATTCCTGGGAGCGGGTGGTGGTCTATATCGCCTCGGTACCGCTAACACTGGTGGCGGTTATCCTGTTGCTGTTGTTCTCCTTTGTACCCCGAACCATGCGCACCTTTGCCTTCAAAAAAGTGCAGGAGTCGACCGCCGCGACGGTGATCAGCAAGGGCGTGCCCAACAGTGCAAAAAAGGTGGTGGAGCAGATTCACGGCGGTGCCAAAGCCAAGCTGAAGGAGTCGCTGAAATCACCATCGGATAGTGGTAATAAACCGACCCCTTGAGGGGGGGATCATTTCGGGACTATTCTACCATCAAGAATGCTGATGCCTGCGCTCGTTATCGAGTAGTGTGCGCTTTCGCTCCAACCCCCAGCGGTAACCACCGAGGCCGCCGTCGCTGCGCAGGATACGGTGGCAGGGGATCAGCACACCGATTTTGTTGGCACCACAGGCTGAGGCGACCGCACGAACTGCGCGGGATTTGTCCAGACGCCGGGCCAGCTCGCTGTAGCTGAGCACTTCTCCCTCTTTGACACTCAACAGCATCTTCCAGACCTGCATCTGAAAGGCGGTACCGCGCATATCCAGGGGCAGGTCCGGTCGGGGTGAACCGCTATCGATATGATGGTCCAGGGCTTCCATCCAGCTATCCAGCTCCGGGGCCTGTTGAGCGTTTGAGGGCTCTAGTTCGGCGTTGGCAAACTCCTGCTTTAGCATTGCAAAGAGTGCCTCTTTATCGTCGTTGAACTGGACAAAACAGACCCCCTTATCGGTAGCTGCCATCAGCATCGGACCCAGTACGCTGTCGCGCAGGGCGTAGTGGATAGTTTCGCCGGCACCGCCAGCGCGATAGGCTTTGGGTGACATGCCGATATTGCGACTGGCTTCGCCGTAGACGCGGCTGGCGGAGCCGTAACCGGCGTGGTAGATCGCATCGGTAACGCTGTCTCCCTGCTGCAACGACTGTTTGTAACGTTGCAGGCGGATCGAGTCCTGGTAAGCCTTGGGAGATACGCCGAAGGCTTCTTTGAAGACCCGTTGTAATCGCGAGGGGGAGAGCGCTACCCGCTCTGCCAGCGTCGCCAGCGTCAGACGCTGGTCGGCGTGCTCCTGAATATAGCGGGCAAGCGTCACCATACGCTGGAGTCCCGGCGAAAGCTCCTCGGGTTGGCAACGTTTGCAAGGGCGAAAACCACCGGCAATGGCCGCAGCCGTGCTTGGAAAGAAGCGCAGGTTCTCGGAGTTGGCTTGGCGGGAGTTACAGGAGGACGGCAGAATACGCCGGTTGTTATTACCCCGTAATAGAACAGACCGTCGCAGGCCGGATCGCGGTTGGCAACGGCGGTTAGCATCTGTTGTTTGGTGAGCGTCGGCATGTTCAGGACCTTTCGGATCAGAGTTCGATACTATCTGAACTTATCCTCCCGTGCATTTCTATCCGATTCCTGTCGTGCAATACAAACCACTTTAAAAACTCACCAAATCCGGTATTTCTGATTAGGTCGCAAGAATCGGATGTTTTGGCGCTAGCTGGGCTCGGTACCCTGAATGAAGATTCAGACAATGAGGACCGGGGTATGAAAGGCGCAATTAAACAGAATATGGGGCTTAGGGAGTGGCTGTTATTGCTGCTGTTGTCGGTGTTGTGGGGAGGCTCGTTTTTCTTTGTCGAGATCACTATCGAAGCGCTTACTCCGCTGCAGTGGTAACCTTTCGGGTGGTTTTGGCGGCGCTGGCATTGTGGGGGTGGGTGGTGGATTTCCGGTACGCCGGTACGATTATCGCTGCCCGTTTTAACGACGTTTCTGGTCATGGGCGTATTGAATAATGCTTTGCCGTTTACTCTGATCGTTTGGGGGCAAAACTATCTCGCTTCCGGGGTGGCGGCTATATTGAATGCCACCACGCCGATCTTTACCGTGTTGGTGGCCAGCCTAGTGCTTGCCGATGAACGGGCCAACGGGACCAAAATCACCGGGGTGTTGCTGGGATTTTGGCGGTGTTGTGGTGTTGCTCGGTTTTCCTTCGGGGGGGACACCAACTGGGATCGTTCCCCAGGTTGCGGTATTGGTGGCTGCATTGAGTTATGCGTTGGCGGGGTTACGGCCGTCGTTTCAAATCGATGGGTGTTGCGCCGGTAGTTGTTGCAGCGGGGCAGGTGACCGCTTCGACGGTGTTGATGCTGCCGCTGATGTTGTTTGCGGAAGGTCTACCGGTGTGGTCGAGCAGCCCGGTTACTGTCTGGTTGGCGATTGTCGCCCTGGCGTTACTTTCCACTGCGTTAGCTTATGTGATCTACTTTCGAATACTGGAAACGGCGGGAGCAACCAACTTGTTGCTGGTAACCTTGTTGATACCGGTGTCCGCCATACTGCTGGGTACGCTGATACTGAATGAAACTCTAAGTGCGGAGCACTTTTACGGTATGGGGCTGATCGCCATCGGATTGAGTTTTATCGATGGTCGATTATGGAAAGGGTTCAACGCAACGAATTGGAAAAGAAGTGGAAAGCCAGGTAAATTAACGCGTTATGAATAGCCAAAACCATTGCTACCGGCCTGGATTTTCTTGCTTCCGTGGATGAGGATGTCGCCGGGGCGTTAACTTTGTTAGGCCCCCCCCTCCACGCCAGCGCCCGAAAGGGTTCGAAACCTTTGTCAGTACCATCGTCAGCCAGCAGATATCTACCGAAGCGGCACGGGCGATTATGGGCGGGTACGGCAGCAGCTCCCCGAATTGACCCCCTCTGCCTTGCTGGCGATCGAGGACGAGTCGCTGCGTAGCGCCGGCTTGTCCTACCGCAAGATCGAATACGCCAAGGGCCTGGCCAACGCCGTGGTCAGCGGAGAATTCGACGTTGACGGGCTCGAGTCGATGGATGATCAGGAAGCGATTGAATCGATCACCCAATTGCGAGGGTTTGGTCGCTGGAGCGCCGAGATCTACCTGATGTTCCTCCCTGGGACGCACCGACCTATTCCCCGCCGATGACCTGGCGCTGTTGGTGGCGCTGGGGCGCCTGAAGAATCTGACAAAAAACCGACCCCCAAACAGGCCCGGGAACTCGTCGAAAAATGGTCCCCCATGGAGGAGTGTCGGGTCTCTGTTTCTTTGGCACTATTATCGGGGGCCCCAACCTAGGCATGTCATAAAACGCAATTAGTGCGATCTATGATTCACGACTAGACTGAAAGCAGTTAGGTGTCAGTCTCTTTCGAGACTTTTATTTCGGTACTTGCTATTTCAGTACTAGGCTATTCCGGTATTTGATCGCTTTGGCATCGGTTGGGTGCTGCTTATTCCTGACTATGGCAGGGAGTCAGCCGTCGTGGTCTGTTAATGGGGCTGTTTTATGAAGTGCTTTCGCTGTCTGCTGGTCATTCCGCTTGTTGTATCGCTGCTGATCGCTGGCTGCGGCGAAAGAGAACAGAGAAAAGGTTTTCCTGTGGACTCTGCAATCCCAGGCACTGGCTACCAGCGTGGACTATCAGGAGCTGGTTAAATTCACCAAAAAATGTCGAGGTGATGAGTAACGGCCGGTTGCAAATTACGCCTCACCCGGCGGGAACACTCGCCCACGGTCCCGACATATTCAATGCGGTTAGCGAAGGTAAGGTACAGATGGGCAACGGCTGGCCCAACTGGTGGTCGGGCAGCATCCCTCCTGGGCGGTGATGAACGCCGGTCCCTTCGACTTTATGAATCTCGACGCCTCGATGAGTTCTTCTTTGCCGAAGGGGCACCGAGATGGCAAACGAACTTTCGCTGCCGAAAGGAATCATCTGGCGACCGGCCTGGTGGGCGGGTATGGAGTTCGGTTTGACCTCCAAAGAGCAATATCCGGCCTGGATGACCTGAAAGGCAAGAAGGTTCGTATCGGGCCCGGAGTCCCCCAGCGAAGTATTGGCCGAGGCCGCGGGAAGTTTCTCCATTCCCTGGTGCCGGAAGAGATCCGGCCTTCGTTGCAGAACGGAAATCTGGATGCGGTGGAGTGGACCACGGCTGCGGGGGTCATTGACTTGGGATTACATGACCTCAGCCCCTACGGCATCGTCCCGGCCATCTGGCAGCCGTCGTATTGGCGGATTTTCTGATCAACAAAAAAGCCTACGACGAGTTGTCAGCGGATCTGCAGGCGATTCTCGAGACCGCTATCCGTTCCTACACCCTGACCACTACGCTGCTCGCAAAAACCAAGGATATCGACTCACTGGAGCGCTTTCAAAGAGGTCGGTTATGACCCTGCGCAAGTGGAGTGATGAGGATATCAATCGCTGGCGGCAGGCCTCCGACAAAATTATCACGCGATACAAGGAACACACGACGAGTTTTCCAGGCGTCTGATTGAACAGAAGCAAGCCTTCAAGAGGGAATACGATAACTACTACCAGTTATTCGGCCCCTATGAGTAAACATCGTCCATTAGGTAACATCTTTACCCTGCGCTTGATCGCAGTTCTGGTTACGGCGACGGTGTTGATTATGGCTGTTTTTGAGGGTTTTCGGTTTTACCTCAGCCAGCAGCAATTGATCGTAATCTGGAAACCCAGGTTCAGCAGGTCGCCGAACGCATCTCGTCGTCGGTGAAACCGTCATCTGGTCGGTCTACAGCAAATCGATCGAGCGCAGTTTTTTCCCAGGATTTTGCTTCGGCCATTCTCGATTCAGAACTCAAAAGCGAGTATCTGGTGGCTATCGTGGTGTACGGTAATTTCGGCCAGATCTATATGGGCAAGGTGAAAGTGGAGGAGGGCGTCTACGCCCCGTACCAGGCAGCGGGAAGAGATCAATTGTTGCAGGATACCGATCTGCTGAAATCCTACCCGATCAAGTTCGAAACCATGACGTTGGGGAAGGTCGAGCTCTTTATTGATACCAGTTTGTTCCAACAGGACCAGCAGGACCAGCTACTTTTGGAACTGATGCAGATCGCCATCATCTCTGTGTTGTTTTTGTATTGGTGCTTTTCTACGCCATCAAACGGGCCTTGCTGGCCCCCATGGGGCGATTGCAGATTGCGCACAGAACCTTCGAGCATATGGGGGAGGCGATCGCTTTTACCGATATTGACGGAAAGATCTATGACACCATCCGGCCTTTCAGCAGATCACCAGCCTCTCCAAAGATATGCTGCAAAACTGCATATCCAGGATCTGTTTCCTGGAAAACTCGAACAGGTACTGCCCACCTCGACCGTACCTTACGGCAACAGCCATTGGGAGGGAGAGGCTGAGTGTCATTGTGCCAATACCGATCCTGTACCGGTCTGGCTGACCATCAGTCGGGTGGATGACAGTGATGCATCAACAGCGGATAACAAGGAAATTTATCTTTCTGTTCCAGGATATTTCCAGCCGCAAGGAAGCGGAACGGAAGCTCGAAAGACTGGCGTTTTTCGATGTGCTCACCGACCTGCCCAACCGTCAGTATTTCGAGAACGAACTGGAAACC
>JALQPE010001500.1:0-18450 GCA_030407315.1 Asparagopsis taxiformis | reverse complement strand
GTTCGCGTCGTCGCCGCTCGCTATCGGCGGGGGTGGCGCTCGGCCTCGCGGCGCTGATCGTCGGTCTCGGCCTCGCGGAACTGGCGGCTCGTCTGCTGGTGCCCGCGTCGCGCTACAATCAGCCCAGAGGATCCTCGCGAAGAACTGCAGTGGGCCGATGGTCAGCAGCTCTACGAGCTCGATCGCGAACTCGGGTTCGTGCCGCGGCTCGGTAACTCGCAGTACGACCGGTACGGTATCGCGCGCGACAGCCGGAAGGTGCCCGACACGCGATCGGGCCGCGGCCGGGCCGTCGGATCCTGTTCTGGGCGACTCCGTGACTCGCCGGGAATCGATCGTCGACCCGTTGCAGAGTTTGCGCCGAGCTCGGGCGTGGAGTTGCTCAACGCTGGCGTCGAGAGCTGGAATCCGGAGCAGGAGGTCGGGTTCTATCTGCGGCACCAGAGCCAGCTCGCGGCGGATCACGTCGTGCTCTGGCTGCACAACAACGACTAACCGCGACTGCGCTCTGCTCAAGGGACGTGGCGAGCGGGGACTACGTGCTGGCGACGCCGGGTTCGCACGTCGCGTTCTCGCCGACGCTCTACGACTGGAGCATGCTGTATCGCATGTTCGTGCACTCGCGGTTCGTGCACGGTGCGAGTCCGGGCAACTACCTGGCGCGGCAGAACGAGGTGGCGGCTGCGCTCGCGCGATTGCGTGACGAGGTGCGCGGGCGAAATGCAGAGCTGACGATCATGGTGCTGCCGATCCTCGCGAGGCCGGCCGAGCAGGACCGAGCCACGAACGGGCAGCGCGGCAAGCGCAGCTCGCGATGCTCGGGCGGCTCGGGGTCGGATTCGTGGACCTGCAGCCTGTGGCCGACGAACTCGCGGCGGCGGGGATCGGGCTCCGCGTGGTACCCGAGGACCCCTGGCATCCGAGCATCGAGTGTGGCGAGGTGCTCGCGGCGGCCGCAGCCCAGCGGCTGTTCGACATGCCGGCAGTCGAGGTGGTGGCGGCGCCGCGCGTGTTGCGATCGCCCGCAGCGGGTCGTGGTCGACTGCGCTGAGCGGCCGCGCGCGGAGTACGAGGTGCAGGCGACGCCGCATCTCGGCGCGGCGGCGGCTTGGGCGACGACGTCGCATGGCAATCTTGACGGCGATGGTCGGCGGGAGTTCACGATCGCGCAGCAGGCTGCGGGCATGACGAAGCAAGCAGTGCTCTGGTCGCGCGTCGTTGTCCGGGTCGGCCCGGACGGCGGTGAGGAGGAGTTGGTCAGCTGGCCATGGCCGCGGATCGTGCCACGGCAATGAGCCCTACTCGACCAACGACTGGTGCCCGCGGATCGCCCTGGGATCGCAGCGCTACGCCGCCGGCAGAGCCGGTGCGATCGGGTGCTTGCGCCTGACCCGACGAGTCGGGAAGCTGCAGGTTCATGAGCGCGAAACCCGGACGATCGCCGTTGCGCCTGCGCACCCGGCTGCTGTTCGCCGCGATCCGCGTTCGCATTCGCGGTGGTCGTAGCGGAGTTTGCCGTCCGGGCGTTGATGCCTGCCGGCGTACTCTTGAGTCCGACGGCGGTCGAGATCTTCCACGAACGCGCGCGATCGGAGGCCGAGATGATCCAGGCCGATCCGGAGCTCGGACACGTGCCGGTGCTCGGTGGCAAGGTCTACGACAAGTTCGGGTTGCTGCGGCGTTGGGGGCCGCGCGGCAGCGTCGTGGCGAAGCGGCCGGGGGTGCATCGCGTGCTCTTTCTCGGTGATTCGGTGACGCGGCGGGCGACGATCGCGGCGCCATTGCGCGAATGCTGGCGGCGCTCCGGTGGCGAGGTCGAGCTGCTCAACGCCGGGGTCGAGAGCTGGAACCCGGTTCAGGAAGTCGAGTTCTACTTTCGCCATCAGAAGGCGCTTGCGCCCGACCACGTCGTGCTCTGGCTGCACAACAACGACCTGTCGGAATCGACGGTCTCGTGCTTCCATGACGGCGAGTTCAAGCTTTGCAACCCCGGGTCACTCGTCGCGCTCGATCCGGAGTGGTACGGGCGCAGTATTCTCTATCAGCTCTGGGTCCATAGTCGGCATACGGACCGACTGGCGCCGGAGCACTACACGTTCCGTGCGGCCGAGGTCGAGGCTGCGATTGCGCGATTGCGCGACGAGGTCGTGGGGCCGCGGTGCGCGCTTGACCATCGCGCAGCTGCCGATCTTCGCCGCCGAGGCGGATGGTTGCCGCACGAGCGCCGTTCCCGCGAGCTCGCGATCGCGATGCTCGGCCGCCTCGAGGTCGAGCACTTCGATTTGCAGCCGGTCTGCGAAGAGCTCGTGGCGCTGGGACTGCCCGTGCGCGACCAGCCGACGGACCCGTATCACCAAACGATGCCGCCGGCGCCGTGTTTGCGGCGGCCGCGGCGGAACGGCTCGGTGTGACCGCGGTGGTCCAGGTGCATGCAACGCCACGCCGTGTCGGTCGTGATGAGGAGCAGAAGCTCGTGATCGATGCCGGCAAGGAGTTCGGCGGTCGCAAGTTCCTGGTGTTGGGTTCGCTCGCCGGGGTGACGCCGGTGACGAACCTGCCGCGCGGCGAAGTGCCGCTGGCCGACGACAGCTATCGGCGAGCCACTGCCGCAGTCGATGAGCCGCGATTCACCGGCCAGCTCGACCCTTCGGGGCGGGCGGAAGTCGCGATCCCGGTGCCGGCCGGAGTCTCGAGCGCGGCGCTCGTCTGGCACTGCGCGGTCGTCGCCGATCGCGCGGAATCCACTACGAAGCCGTCGGTTGGCCCGTGCCGATGCTCGGTGCGCGAGTAGCGAACGGGCGCGCGACTCCCTACTTCCGCACCTCGATCTCGATCTCGGGCGTGTTGAGTTTGCCGTGCCAGATCGAGGTGTCGGCGGCGTTCCAGACCGAGGGCTTGGAGTGAACAGGATTCGGACGCGATGCTTGCCCGGCAACTCCGAGAGCTTCTTGCCGTCGTTTCGCCAGTAGTCCGGGTGCACGACGAGGGAGCGTCGCACGCCGGCGGGGTGGGGTTGGAAACGAGTCCATCGCCGAGATCATGATCGGGATACGCTGCCGCTGTTGCCATTCGACGCCGTCGACAACGAGCGTGAAGTGCAGTGGCTGCGGGATCTTCGGCGATCGTCGAGCCGCGTAGTTGTACTTCTTGGCCGTGGTGCCGACGTTCTCGATCTGCAGCGCGAAGGCGTCTGATCTGCGGAGTCCGGGCTCGTGACCACACCAGGCGGGCACGGAGGCTCTGGTGCACCTCGCCCCACTCCGTGACGGTGCCCGCCATCACGATCGCGGTCTCGGTGACGGGGGCCTCGTCCACGTCGGCCACGGCATGTAGTTCGGGGGCGGGATCGACTCGACGCTGAGTTCGATGCGGTACTCGCCGGGCAGTTCGGGGAACCATCGCATCGTGCGACTCCTCGGCAGGTGCGTGGCGCCCCAATTGCCGTCGGCCCGCCAGCCCGTCCGCGTCGGGCCGCCGACGAGCCGTGGGCGTATGCCGGCATACTGCACCTCGAAGTCGCGCAGCCGCACGACCTGCTTCTTGCGCTCGTCGCGGATCTGGAAGAACTTGCCGTCGGCCGGCCCCCACCGGGCTTCGAACGGCTCGCCTGCAGGTGGCGTGATCTTGCGCGCGCAGGGACGACCGGCAACACCGCCATGCGCCGCGTGCCGACATGGGTGCCGCGATCGACTGCTTTGCTGACGCCGTCGAGGGTTTCGCCGAACGGCAGCGGCATGACGCGGATGGGGCGGCGTGGGTCGCGGTCGTTCTTGTTGTGCCAGTGCAGCTCGATCGCGGCGTCGGAGACAGCGGCGACTCGGCGCCGCCGCGAGGTGCGACGTCGAGGTGGAAGTGTTCGTTGTCGATGCCGGCAGTTGCTGGTCGATCGTCGGCGCGTCGTGGTTGCCGACCTGGTTGTCCGCAGCCGGCGGGCGGGCTCCTTGCCACTGGCCTCGTCGCCGCGCTCGCTCGGCGGCCAGACGAAGACCGCGACGACGGCGAGCAGGCGGCGAATGCAAGCAGCGGGCGCAGTACGCCGATGCCACTCGGGGTCGGTCGTGGCGCGGCATCGCGTTCGAGCGCTTCCCCGAGCACCGCATCGGTCGCTTCGAGCACCGCGAGTTTTTCGCGGGCCGTGGGGTCGTCCTGCAGCCGGGCGAGCGCCCGTTGGCGTTCGTCACCGGCAAGTTCCCCGTGCACGAGCGCGACGAGCGTGGCGTCCAGGTCGTCGTCGGGTTTCATCGGGTTGGCGTCGGTCATCGGGAGTTCTCCTGTTGGCGGTGTAGGCGCGCCGCGAGCTGGATCGTGGCGCTGGCCATGCGGGACTTGACGGTGCCGAGGGGGATCTCGAGGGTGTCGCTGATCTCGTCGTAGGACAGTTGTTCGCCGCGCAGCAGCAACACCTCGCGCAGTGGTGGCGACAGGGTCGCGATCGCGGCGAGTAACGCGTTCCTTGCGTTCGCGCTCGTCGAGTCGCGTCAACGGATCGTCGCGGTGCGCGCGCAGCGTCCGTTCCGAAAGCCGTTGTTCGACCTCGGCATCGGCGAACTCGCGCCCGGCCTGACGTCGCGCCGGCGGCGGTAGGCGCACAGGACACGGATCGCGAGTCGGTGGAACCAGGTCGTGAGCCGGGCCTCGCCGCGGAATGACGGCAGCGAACGACAGGTCGCCGTGAACACCTCCTGGACGCCGTCGTCCGCGTCCTGGCCCAGCAGGCGCTGGGGCCAGGCGGCGGACGCGTTCGCCGCGGGTCGCGAACAGCTCTTCGCAGCGTGCGAGTCCGGTGGGGCAGCGGATGCGAGCGACATCATCACCCGTCTTGGTGATCCGGAGCCGCGTCAGGTTCGGTCACGATGCGAAAAACTTCGCGCTTCGCCGCAGCTACCGGCGCGCTCGGCCGCGAGCTGCGTCGGATACTCCTGCCGGACCCAGTCGGGAACGTCATCCCGCGACCGCCGAACGGCTCGTAGAGCTCGAGAACCCGATCCATGGCGCCCGTGGCGGTGAACGCGACGTGGCCGTTGGGAATCAGCGCGAGCTGGTCGCGGGCCAGCTCGAGATCGCCCGTGTCATGGAGCACGAGGATCGCGCTCGCGAGCCCGGTCCGGTCGACGCCGGCGCGGCAGTGCAGTAGGAGCGGGCGTTCGGCGGTCGACGCGACCCTGCCACAGCGCCGGCAGCGTGTCCGGGCTCGGCAGGCTGGTTGCGGACATCGGGACGTTGATGAACGCCGCGTTCGTGCCGATCGCCGCGCGCGAGGACGGTCGGCTGCTGCGTCCGGAGCCCCGCAGGCAGACGATCGTTCGCACGCCGTGCCGCTCCGCGCGACCCGGGCCATGAGGTCCTCGTGGAGCTGTGGGGTGCGGATCACGCCGGGTACGACGGTCGGATGCCGGAGCAGCTCGCGAGGGTCGCGAGCGCCGCCGCGACGAGTGCCAGTGAGAGCCGCGTTGTGCCGAATCGCCGTGACATGGATCGCACGATAGCCGGGTGGCGCGCCGGATCCATCGAGCGGCGTGGGCGACGGCAATCGCGGTGATTTGTCGCCCGCTCGCGCGTGGCGCCCGGGCGGGATCGCGGCTAGCCTGCGCCCGATGTCGTGGACCTTCCCTGGCTGGGATCCCGTGCTGCTCGATCTGCCGGACTGGCTGCCGTTCGACTGCGGTGGTACGGCCCTGACCTACATCATCGGGTTCCTCTGCGCGCAGTGGATCCTCGTGCGCTCGCGCGCGCAGTTTCCTGCCCGTCAAGCCCGAGGTCGCGCCCGACATCATCTTCTATTGCATCATCGGGGTGATGCTCGGTGGGCGGACCGGCTACGCGCTGTTCTACGACCAGTCGCTGCTCAACCCGTTGGAGTTCGCCCAGGTCTGGAAGGGCGGCCTCGCGTTCCACGGTGGCCTGACGGGCGTCGCGATCGCGTGCTGGCTGTTCGTGCGGAGGCACAAGATCGGTTGGGGGCGCGTCGCGGATTCGTGCTCGCTCGCAGTCTGTCCGGGCATCTTCGCGGTGGTTCGCAAACTTCATCAACGGCGAACTGTTCGGGCGCAAGACCACGGCGGACACGTTCGGTGCGATGCAGTTCCCGTCCGACATCGCGGCGCGCCGTGAGTTCGCGCTGCCGCACGTCGACATGCGGACGGGGGAACTCTGCCAGCAGGTCGCGTTCGGGCATCGGACGTTCGATTCCGTGCGTGAGCAGCTACCCGCGAAGGACCTCGATGGGCACACGATCAACTGGGATCTCGTCGCGGGTCCGGCTCGACTGGGAGGCGGTTCGCACCAAGGTCAATGCGGCGGCGAACTCGTCGTGCCCTACCGGCACCCGTCACAGCTCTATGAAGGTCTCGGTGAGGGGCTGCTCCTCGGGATCGTGCTGCTCATCGTCTACCGCATGACCCGCAACCGCCCGCTGGCACCGGGCTGGTACACGGCGATCTTCCTGCTCGGCTACGCCGGGTGCGGTTTTCGCTCGAGACGATCCGTAAGCCCGATGCGCAGTTCTTCGAGGGCGGCGGCGATGGCACCGTGCTGTTCGGCATGACGATGGGGCAAACCCTCAGCGCCCTCATGGTCGTCGGGGCGCTGCTGATCTTCGTCTGGCCCAACTCCGGGGGCAGCCGGCGCCGGGCGGGGATTCTGGCGGCAGCGAGACGAGTTAGTCCGCAAACCCGGGCGAGAACATGGAATAATGCGGTCGGCCGGGCCGTCCCTGACGCCGGAAACCAGCTGGTCCGCAAGCTCGCGCATGTACCGACGATCAACCTCCCGTTCTGCCGCCGGCCGCCCCAGGGCGGCAGCCGGCCACTTCGGTGTCGTGGCCGTTCTCGCACTGTTGTCGATGGCGCGCTGTCGACAGCTGCGTGCGACAACATCGGGCGCCTGTGGGATCCGAAACGTGGATCCGTCCGGCCAGCAGCCGACGACGGGCGAATCGATCGTGCAGGTGGTGCCCGAGGATGGCGACGCCCGGGACGGGCGGCCCCCGGTCCGGCAGGTGGTGCCCGAGGACGGTGGCTGGCCCGGCACCGTACCGATCGTCATCGAGTTCAGCGAGAGCGTGAACCAGGCGTCGATCGCGCCGACGACCCGCCCGGCACGGACGGTCGCATCATCCTGCGCGTGGAGGGCACGACGCAGGCGCTGCCTGCGTCTACGACTTCCTCGCGGGTGGCCGCGTGCTCGTGATGCGCCCGGTGAGCGAGCTATCGAACGAGCAGACTCCGACCTACGAAGTCGTGTTGCTGCCCGAGGCGCGCGATGTCGACGGCGTCCGGTTCTCGGTCGAGGACGAATCCGGGGACGTGCTGACGACGTTCCAGGTCAACCAGACCACGTCGATCACCGATGGCCGGATCCTCACGACCTACCCGCGCGACAACCAGCGCGATGCGCCGCGGGAGACCGACTACTTCTGATCTTCGATCGGCCGGCGAATGCCGCGTCCGTGACGACGAGCAACGTCGTGCTGCGACCGGGCGGCGGCTCCGCGATTGCGGGTTCGGTGGAGCTTGCGCTGGACTCGCTGCAACCGGAAATCAAGGACGGCCGGGTCGTGCGCTTCGCGCCGGCCAGTGCGTTCGGCGGCAGCTCGGGCTTCGAACTCGTCGTCAACGACACGATCACGTTCGGCGTCGATGGGCGACTCGACTTCCGTGGTCGGACGCCCTACGCGGAGTTCGACACGGTCGGGCCGCAGCCCCGACCGCGGTCACGGTCGGCAACCCGACGATGGGATTCCCGGACCAGATCAATCGGGCGAACCTCGGATCCGTGCAGCTCCATGTGACGTCGCCGGTCGATGCGGCCGAGGGGGACACGTCGTTGCCAGGATCTACGGATTCGATCCGGAGACTTCGACCGTCGGCGACATCGCGTTCGAGGAACGCACTGCGACGGTGCCGGCGCCGGGTGGCCAGCAGACGGTCATCGTCGATTTCTCCGGCGCTCTCGGGACGCTCGAGAACCCGGCGTTCGAGGACGGCGGGGTCGACTTCGCGGTGCAGATGCGTCGCGGCGATCAGCAGTCGGGCTACTTCCTCAACGATCCGGACGCGGAGCCGCGCATCGACGTGACGCCGCCGACGCTGACGGCCGCGGGGCCGCCGGGCAGCGGCGACGATATCTTCACCGATCTCGAGCAGCTGGCGTTCCATGGCATGGCCAGCGAGGAGATCGGTGCCCGCGACGCTGTCGGACGGCGTGAACCCCGACGCGACGCTGTTCGGCGCCGCCGAGGATGGATTTCTTCACCATGTCACCGGTTGCGCTCGGTCGGTTGAGCGGGCCGCGGGGTTACACGCTCACGATCACGGATCGCGCGGGCAACATGATCGAGACCGCCGTGGCGGGCAACATCATCCAGCGCGGTACGCTCACGGGCATGGTCAGTGGGACGTTGACCGTCGAGGCCTACGATCACGCGACACTCGCGCCGATTTCGAACGCGACGGTCGTGGTGGATCCCGGTGTGCCGACGGTGCCTGCAACGGGCCAGCTCGTTGCGACCACCGACAGCACAGGGCTCGCGACGTCACGGGGCTCGCGACGATGAGTCACACAGTCACGATCGTCGCCGACGGCTACGGGCTCACGACGCTCTATGACACGGCGGCCGCTCGGGTTTCGTTGCCGCTACGGCCGCTGTCGGTGCGACGGCGTCGTTCTCGGGCACCGCCGTCTTCCAGCCGACCGCGGGCAACCGTGGCGCTGATCGGCAACACCGCGTTCGACGACCCGTTGCTCCTGTCGACCGCGACGACGACCGCGGACCCGACGACGATCCCGACCACCGACGTGACGGCCAATCGGGCGCAGGTCGTGACGGCCTTCGGGGGCACCTTCGAGCCGACGATGGTGCCGGCGTTCTCGTCGCATGGCTACGCGATGCTCGGACCGACGCTCTTGACGACCGAGGCCTCGCGCCGCCCGTCGCGGGTGGTGAAACTACGCGGTCGACGATCGTGCTGCTGCCGAGCACGGGAGTCACGAGCAACCTCGCGACGACCTACGGCAAAAGATTTCGCGCTCGCGGACGGGCTCGACACGGCAAACCTCGTGTGGCGGCGGTCCGATCGTTCGCGTCACCGCTTCGCTCTCGGGATTCGCGGGGCAGGGCTGGCTGGCGTCGGACTCGCGACCAACACGACGGGCGCGAACTACACGGTCAATGCGACCTACGGCCTGCCGATGGCCACGGGTTTCGTGCCGTTCGCGCCGTCGTTCTGGGTCGTGACCGAAGCGCGTGACTCTGGCGGTCGCGTCAGCCGTCATCGCGCCCTGCTCGTGACGCTCACGAACACCGTGCTCGATGTGACGAACGCGCCGGGTGTTCCCGAGATCACGAACGCCGGCACGTTCATGGGATCCCCGCTCGTGAACTTCGAGGACGAACTCGATCCGGCGCCGGTCCCCGGCAACGTCGCGATGGCCGAGATCATCGCGACGGACCCTGCCGGTCGGCCGTGGACCGTGATGCAATTCGATCCGGACGTTACGGGCGGTTCGGAGAGCGTGCAGTTCCCGGACCTGTCGCTGGTGGCTGCGACCGGACTCGCGACGGGCACGTGGTCCGTGCGGGTCGAGGGTCGCGCGCTGTTCTCGTTGACGACCCCGACGCCGACGGATCTCGTACTGTCCGAGATGCGCCGCCAGGAGGCGAGCTTCGCGCGGTCGGCGGCTCAGGAGTTCACGGTCCAGTAGTGGCGCGCGGCGTCGCGTTGTTTGTCCGGCGGCTTGGACTCCGGCGTGGCGGCTGCGAAGTTCGCGGCAACGGACGACACGCTCGCGCTGGCGTTGTTCTGCAGCTATGGCCAGCGGGCGGTGTCCGCGGAGCGGCGCGCATCCGTGGCGCTTGCCGAGCGGCTCGATGTGCCGTGGTGCGAGGTGTCCTTGCCCTGGCTCGGAGAGTTGGCCCGGACCGCGGGTTCGGCGCTCGTCGATCCGGACCGCGAGTTGCCCAGGGGCACGGCCGAACGGCCCGGGGATGCGGCGTCGGCACGGGCGGTCCGGGTGCCGGCGCGCAACGCGGTCTTCGTCGCGATCGCTGCGGCGCATGCCGAAGCCGCGGGCGCGGACCTCGTGATCGCGGGGTTCAACCGGGAGGAAGCCGCGACGTTTCCCGACAACTCGGCTGAGTTCGTTGCTACGGGCTCGGAGTTCCTCCGACTCGGCACCCGGAACTCCGTTCGGATCGTCAGTCCGACGGTCGACCTCGACAAGCGACAGTGGTTGCGGCCGCGCGCGAGCTAGGGTTCGCGGCGACCGACTTCTGGTCGTGCTACGAAGCCGGCAAGGAACCGTGCGGCACGTGTGAGTCGTGCCGCCGGAGTGTCTGGTAGCAAACCGGTCCAGGCCGCCGTTGGCGCGCCGGCGCCTACTGCATCGCGACCCAGGTGTTGCCGTCGGCTGCGACCGTGCCGAGCGCGAGCGTGCCACCCGAGATCTGGGTCGCGGGCGCGCCCGTGAGGTGCGGCGCCGGCGGGCGGCGCGGCGAGCGTGCCGGAGTAGTTGGACGTGCGGCAGACGAGGGTCTCGCCCTGCTGGTTGAGGAAGAACGCTGCGGAGCCGCTCGCGCCCTTGGTCAGCGGCACGCGAGGCAGTTCCAGCAGTTCTCGGCGAGGTTCGGGTCCACGTTCGGGAAGTTGGCCTCCGTGCCGAGCAGGCCGGCGCCGGTGCTGTCCGGCAGGTAGATCCCGATCAGGTACCCCTTGCTGCTGACGTAGCCGCTGGCCTGGGCGTTGCCCAGGCCCTTCGTCAGAGAGGTGGGAGTCAGGCGCACGTTCGAACCGCGCAGGTCGGCGGCGCCCGCGAGTTCGATCAGGCTCAGGGCCTCGCCCGCACCGTCGTTGTCGACGTCGACGGAGGCCGCCGCCATCGACTGGGCCTGCGCGTGGCGATCGTGCGCATCGTCGCAAGGATCGCGCGCTCGTTCGCGCCGCGCGCTCGTCGCGGCCGTCAGGGATTAGGGACCGCGACGCCCGCCAGGACGCTGATGAACGCCGTGACGATGAGCATTTCGATGAGGGTGAAGCCATGTTCTCTTGGATGCATGTTGGTTGTCTCCGGACGGAAAGTCTCCTGGGCTTGCGATCCCGAATCGGCACACCGAGCACCTGTCGAGTGTCGGGTTTCGAGACAGTCACGATGCGATGGGTCGTTGCGATCCGTGGAATTCCCTAAAGTCCATCACGCAGGCTCGCACCTTCGGGATCGTCAACGTGACGCAGGACTCGTTCTCCGACGGCGGGCGGTTTGCGACGGCCGAGGCCGCCTCGCACAGGCGCGGCGGTTGGTGCGCGATGGCGCCGATGTCGTCGACCTCGGAGCCGAGTCGACGAATCCTCACGGTGAGGACGTCGACGACGTGACGCAGATCGACCGCCTGCTGCCGGTCGTCGAGCCGCTGGTGGACGAAGGCGTTGCGGTCAGTATCGATACCTGGCGGCCCGGCGTCATGACCGGCTCGCCGCGCGGGGGATTCGCTGGCTCAACTGCGTGCACGGGTTTCGCACGGCGGGGGCGTTGGAAGCGGCGGCTGCGGCACCGCCGAGCGTCGGTTTCGTGGTGATGTTCCAGCGCGGCGAAGGGCTCGCGCGAGTCGGCCCGATGTGGGAGGCGGCGCCGGAAGCTGTGGCCATGACCTGCTGCCGAACTGCTCGAGTTCTTCCGGGAACGCATCGCCGCGTTCGCGGCCATCGGTGTCCCCGCGGACCGACTCGTCCTCGATCCCGGAATGGGCTTCTTCCTTGGCCCGACGGCGGCGCCGAGCCTCGACGTCCTGCGCCGGCTCGACGAGCTGAACGAGCTCGGTCTGGCCCGCATGATCTCGGTGTCGCGCAAGTCCGTGATCGGCGAAGTCACGGGGCGCGCGGTCCAGGAGCGCGGCGCCGGCACGCTGGGCTGCGGAACTCTGGGCCGCGCGGCGCGGGGTCGAGTGGATCCGGACCCACGATGTCGGCGCGCTGCGGGACGGCTCGCCATCGAGGCCGCGCTCGCTCGAGGTCGCGCCCGGGACCGGGGCGTGATCCCGCTCCGGGACAACATCCCGGCGAGCCGGGCGGCCTGTCGTCACGCAGGCGATCGTCGGGATCTGCTCGTTGGTCTGGCTGCTACAGCTGGCGGACCCAGAACTACTGTTGCGGCTCGGTATGGTGCCGGCGCGCGTACTGAGTGACGCGCCAGTCTACGTTCAACTCGGAAGAGCGTGGCGGGAGCCGTTGCCGCCGGCGCTCGTGCCCGAGTGGCTGACGCTGCTGACGTGCACGTTCCTGCACGGCGGACTGGCTGCATTTCTGGGGAACATGCTCTTCCTGTGGATCTTCGGCGACAACGTCGAGGACCGGCTCGGCCGGCTCGGTTTCGTCGTGTTCTACCTCGGTTGCGGGGTCGCGGCATCGGCGGCGCACCTGCTCATGGCCGCGGGTTCGAACGTGCCGACGATCGGAGCGTCGGGGGCCATCGCGGGCGTCATGGGCGGCTACATGCTGCTCTACCCGCGGGCGCGAGTGGACGTGCTCATCGTGCTGTTCGTCTTCGTGGACGTCGTTGCGCTGCCGGCGATCCTGTTCCTCGGGGTCTGGTTCCTGTTCCAGTTCTTCAGGGCACCGCGAGCCTGGGGCGCGCGGGTGACGAGGGCGGGTCGCGTTCTGGGCTCACGTCGGGGCTTCGTCGTGGGCGTGATCACGATTCTGTGGCTGCGGAAGGTCGGACGGCTGCGGCCCGACGCACCGGGTCCCATCGTGGGCGGCGGCCGGTTTTCCGGCTCGGGAGCTGGCCGCGTGGGCGCGGCATGGGCGGCGGACGCCGCCACTTCTGACTGGGGAAGTTCCGGATCGGGCAGTGCTGCGGGGGGTTGGCCAGCACCGTTCTGGCAGCCGGGACGGCGATCCGCCGCGTCCCTCAAGTCGTGACCCAAAAGCGCCGAAAGTGCCGGGGTGGCGTCGCTTTACTCGGCGCGCGAAGCCAATGGAAACGGTCAACGAGATCAAGGAACGGCTCTCTGCCAAGTCGCGCACCGCGACGCTCGACGAGCTGCGGAGTGAGGGCCGCAAGCAGGTTCGGCTGATCCGCGCCGAGCACATCGCCGCGATGGTCTCGCAGGCCGTTCATGCGGCGATCGAGGACTCGGGGCTGATCGATCCGGCCGAGCACGAGCAGCTGTCGAGAAGAGCCGCGAGGAGTTCAAGAACATCCTCCAGGAGCGTCAGGACGAAGCCCGGCGCGCGAACGAGATCGAGCAGATGCTGCACGATCGCGAGCGCGAGATCGAGGACTTCCGGACGCAGGTCGGCGAGCTCGAAAATCGCTGCTCGTGACCCGAAGGATCTCGAGGAGTCGGCGGCGGGCGCGGACTCGTTGCGCGGCGAACTCGAAATCGCGCAGCGGAGCCTGATGGCTCTCGAATCCGAAGTGGAGCAGGCCAAGGCCGAGACCGACCGACTGCGGGCCGATGCCGAGCAGGCGCAGGCCGAGGCGGAGGCCGCGCGGGCTGCCGCCGAGCAGGCCCAGGCCGAGGTCGAAGCCGCCGCGGGCGCGAATCAGCCCGCGCCCGCCGGCCAACAACGAGTTGCTCATGTCGCTGTTCCAGGAGATGGCGACCATGAAGGCCAACATGCAGCAGACCAGCAGCAGGTCGCCCCGGCCGCCGCCGCGGGCGGCGCCGATATCGGTGCCGCCACTGGACAAGATCACGAGCTCACTCAACGACCGCCTCGAGTCCTTCGGCAAGAAGATGGGCATCAGCTCGGCGGTCGAGGGCGATGCTCCGACGGACTTCAGCGGGTTGTTCAAGGCGCCGAGGAGACCTCGAGTCGAACATGGACAACGTCACGGTCAAGCAGAAGTCGGGTGGCGGCATCGCCGCCAACCTGGCTCGACTCAAGAAGCTGAAGGGCGGGTGGTGACTGATCGCGCCGAATAGGCACACACGGCTGATCCGCCGTCCCGCGGTCAGCAGGGGAACAACGAACTTCACGGGTAGGACTGACACATGACGGAGCAAAACGACAACTACGATCCGGCACGGATAATGGTGCCGACACCGCGTTGGCGCTCGGCAAGGGCCTCGACGTCGGGACGGCGAATCTCGCCGCGGCGGTGCCAAACGACGAGGGCGGCATCACCGTCAACGTCGAGCGCAACGCGTTCCTCGACATTCCGAGCGACGTCTACAGCAAGAAACATGCTGACGAAGCTCAAGGTGCCCTACGTGGTGCACAACAACAAGCTCGTCGTGATCGGCGAGGCGGCGTTCGAGCTCGCCAACGTGTTCGGCGCGCGAGACGCGTCGTCCGATGATGGACGGCCTGATCAGCCCGCAGGAACAGGATGCTCTGCCGATGATGAAGATGATCATCAGCAAGATCCTCGGCGAGCCGCAGGTGCAGGGTGAGAAACTGCTACTTCTGCGTCCCGGCAGAGTCGCTCGACGTCGACAACAACATCGTCTACCACCAGGGTCTGTTCGAGACGATGATCAACAGCATGGGTTCAAACGCCCACGCCATCAACGAGGCGCACGCCGTGGTCTTCTCGGAACTCGCCGAGAACGACTTCACCGGCATCGGCCCTGTCGTTCGGCGGTGGCATGCCAACGCCTGTATCACCTACCAGGTCGATCCCGTGCCTGTCGTTCTCGGTGGCGCGCGGCGGCGACTGGATCGACAAGAACGTCAGCAGCGTGCTCGGCTGCCCGCGCAGCAAGGCGACGCACATCAAGGAACGCGGCATCGACATCCGCGATCCCAAGAGCCGTGAAGAGGAAGCGGTGTCGATACTACTACCGCAGCCTCATCAACTACGTGCTCAGCAACATCAAGAGCCGCTTCGAGTCCGGCCAGAACATGCCGAGCTTCAACGATCCGGTCGACATCGCCTGCGCCGGCGGCACGTCGATGATCGGTGGCTTCATCGGGTCTTCCGCGACGAGTTCGCGAAGATCGACTTCCCGATCCGGTCGGCCGCATCTTCCGCAGCGACGAAGCCCTCACGGCCGTCGCCAAGGGTTGCCTGGTCGCCGCCGCGATCGGCGAGTAGCCGCAGGGCAGATAGGACGGACGCCCGCCGCCGGTTCGCCGGCTGGCGGGCGTTTTTGCGTTTCGGGGAGAGCGGGAGTCGCCGCCGCCGAGGATTGGCTCAACGGTCGTGCGGGCCGCGGCCGATCTCAGATCATTGTGGAAGGCCCGCAACACCGACGTATCACCTGATCTCGCTGCTGCTGATCGCCGTGCAGGTGGGTCTGCTGTGTAACCGTCGCGGTGTCGCCGTGGTCCAAGTGGCGGAGGAGAGTCCGCCGCTCGTGCCGGTTGCAGAGGGCTCGACGCGGCAGCTCGAGGCAATCGCTGCCGAGCTGCGGGAGCTGTCCGAGCGACTGCGGTGGGTGGTTCGAGTCCGCGCCGGCCCGAGAGGCCATTGAGCGCGGCGGGTCGTCCGCGGCGGTTCCTGCGGTCGAGTGCCATCGGGAGCGGTTTCTCCGGCGGCGGCCACGAGGGCGTCGCCGCTCGAGGCCCGCGCCAACGACCCCGATCCGATGGGTGAGCTCGAACGGTTCGTTCGCCGGTCGGTGGCAGGGGCTCGGCGACGAGGCCAACACCACGAAGCTCGCGTTGTTGCGCCGAGTGAACTCATCGAGCGCTTCGGTCCGCCTCGGCCGTCTACAACAACTCCAGCGCGACTGGGTGGTACTACTACTCGTCGGAGGTCAATCGCCGCGGCCAGCCGCTGGACGGGTCGAGTTCCTGCTCGGACACGCCGGCGTGATCTCCGTCGGCGCATCGCGAAGGAGTGGTAGTCGGCGGCGATCTGTCTGCCGTCGCTACGGCCCGAGCGTGACGCGCACCCCAGTTGGTTACCGTGCGGTCGAGCAGGCTCGTCGGGTCGACCGTGACGCTGCGAACCAGACCTCGACCCGTTCAGGAAACCGAGGTTGGGGACGTCGACCCATGCACTGCCGCGGCCGCTGGCATCGAGCAGGCCGAGGAAGTTGCCGTAGAGCGGGGTTGCCCGGATCGAGGCTGCTGCCGATCAGGAAGCCGGGTCGCAGCGGGATCAGGTTGCCGCCGGCAGGGGGATGCCGATGTCGTTCCCTTCGCTGACGAGGCAGCTGGTAGAGCTGGCCGGCTTCCCCGGCATCGCGAGGCTCGAGGTTCAGCCGTTGCCCAAGGGTGCAGTCGGGTTGCGGTGAGCGGCTGGTCCGCGAGCAGGAACGCGAGGCTCTGCCGCACGAGTTGCGCGCGCGCGACGGGATCGGTCATCGTGGCGAGCGGGAAGCCGAACGTCACGGTGCGCGCGGCCGTCACGGGATCGATGCGCTGGACGCCGGCGAACTGCCGTTGCCGTACTGCAGGCAGACGACGGCGCCGGTGCTCGGGGTCGCGTGAGAACGTCGGGTAGTTGACGTCGTAGGTGCCGAACTGGACCGTTGTCGAATGCCGTCAGGGGCAGGCCAGCGCTGACGGTCCTGGCACCCCGCGCACGGTGTAGGCGTTGGCGTCGTCCGCGACGTAGGTCGTGCCGAGCTGATTGCGGTAGAAGAGCGCGGTCGCTCGCGGAGCCGAGCCAGTCGAGGTCCCAGGCGACCTCCGCGCCCGAGACGAGCAGTCGCCCGCCCGTGTTGAGGAACGCGTTTGACGAGAACTGCTCGAACGGCGTGAACGTTTCGTCCGTCCGTACTCCTCTTTTCGCCGAGCGACCAGACTGCAACAACGATAGTTGCCGAGCGTGACCCGACCGCCGCTCGATCGCCTCGTTGCTCTCGCGGCGTCGAAGCCGAGCGAGAACGTCGCGTCGCGCCGATCGCGTCGCCGAAGTGTCGCAGGTAGTCGCGCGTGTTGTCCGGGCCTTGATCGCGCGGTCGAGTCGATCGAACGCTTGGACCAGTAGCACGCTCGCGGTGCCGTTGTGGTCGGTCCCGGCTGTGAGTACCTCGGTCGGCATCGAGCACCGGAGCCGTTTCGTTGGCCCGCACGCGAAAGCTCTTCATCGAGTGGGTAGGGCAGCGGCCCCGTCGACCAGAACGGCGCCGTCGTCGTGCCGACCTGCACGAACCCCTTGCCGTCGTCGGACCACTCGACCACGTAGCCGGTCGCCCCGGTGCCGTGTCCCAGGCGACGCGCAGGCCGCCGTGCCGTCCTGCGTGACGCGCAGCGCGGTCGGCGGCTCGGGGACGAACGGCGCCGTGGCCGCGAAGTAGCGCATGATGCCACGAGCGATCGCGCGCGCCCCGAGGTAGCGAAACTCGGGGTGGTGCAGCGACGTGTGATCGAAAGAGCCGGCTTGATCGTGGAACGCGAGCTCGAGAGTACGCCGGGCATCGTGCTGAGCAGCGCACTTCACCGAAGTTGGCGCTGCGCTGTCCACGGTCGACCCAGGTCGAACTCCACTCGGCGCGGAGGTCTTGGATGATCTGCGTGTGGATGCGGCTCTGCATGTGAGTGCTGGAGCCGGGCGTCGCGCCGCCCGGTAGATGACCGAACTCGTGCCCGCGCCGCACCCGCGTTGGTGTGGAGGCTGACGAACGCATCGGCGCCGCGCCACTCGGCAAACCGCGGGCGCGTCGTTACGGCGTCGTCGCTGTTGTCTGCGCGGCCGTGTCGTAGACGGATGTCGGCGCGCCGCGTACTGGGTCCAGTAGCGCGCGGCCTCCTGCCAGCGCGGGCGTCCGCTCGTGCCGCTGCCGCGCACGATTCGAGCCGACGCCGCCCTAGTCGCACGGCGTCGGCGATGACGACGCCATTCGACGGCGATTCGTTGCGGAGCGTGATGATCGCGTCCTCACCCGCGTCGAACCAATACGAGCCGAGCCAGACCATGTCAGGTTGTCCGGGACTGGATCACCTCGATGGAGCTCGTGCCGCCCGCATGCGTGACGCGGTAGCGCGCGACCGGCGTCCGGTTCGTGCTGGCGCGGAACCAGGCATAGACCGGGTAGAGCCCGTCTCGCGTCACCGGGATCCGCCAGTTCGCGGTCGCCGTTTCGGTCGCGGTGGCGCCCACGAAGCGATAGGTGCCGCCCTGGTAGCCGGACGACCCACGATAGCAGCCACGTGCCGGTCTCCGTGTAGGTGGGCGCGCCGCTGTCGTTGTCCGCAACGGCGTCGACCAACACCTCGCCCGTCTCGCGCGTCAACACGACTTCGGCGCCCATGTTCTGGAGCATCGGGATCAGGTAGCGATTGCAGATCTCGGCGACGTGGATGTCCTCGAGCAGTCCATCGATGAGCGGGCGCTGCGTCGTCCAGCCGAGCGAGCTGTGCCAGTAGTAGCCATGGCCCGGCGAGATCGCGATGCGCCGCCGCTGAGCGCGCCCTGGGTCGCCACGAAGCTCGAGTGCCGGATTCGGCGCGGCGGGTACGGTTGGCGTCGGTCGTGGCCGAGACGGTCGTGATGTCCTCTTCGCGGCCGCTCCGGAGCCGGATCGTGACGCTCGTGTGCGCGATCGACGGGTCGGTC
>JALQPE010001498.1:0-17479 GCA_030407315.1 Asparagopsis taxiformis | reverse complement strand
TTCTTTCTTCAGGACTTCCCTGTCCTCCTTTGAACTGTCTTGGATATCGTTTAGCTATACAGCCTGGCACTTAACTGACTGCTCCATTTCCTGAAACTTGCTTCTGAATGCGGAAGCAGTCATCTCTAAGTCCTCTACTTTCTTGAAGACCTGGTTTTGGATTTCATCCATGCTGGAATCCTGGGAGACATCCAGATATGAACTTATCAATATCTGGGATCATGTTGAGCATGCTCTTCATCGAGATTTCACCCTCACTGAGGTCCATCCTGACACTTAGGTCATTCTTGATTTTGTGAATGCTCTCATAACTCTTAATATGGTCTGAATGAAAGTAAAGGTACTTATGCACTCTCCTCACTCTTCCGCATCTCCCACTCAAGCTTGGACTTGTAAAACTCAACAACTTTCGATAGAGACTTGTTCTCTTACTCCAGGTTCCGAATCTGTTTCTCCTTCGACTTTAAGACTGTTTTGTATTCTGACTCAATATTGAAGTACGCTGGATCTCTTACACATGATTGAGCCTATCTTTGGTCTCCTCCCCCTCAGACATACTCGTATTCAGTAATCAGTGATAATATGATTAATAAAGCCAAATTATTCAACCAAAAGTACTGTTCATTGAGAGGAGCAGATAATTCTATCCTAATTCCCACTTGTGCCTTAGTACTGAAGTAGTAAATATGTAAAAATCACTTTCACTCTCATATGCGTAGGTTGTTGACTCGCTTGAACCTGGCTATCTCTACAGCTTGATTGCTAAATTAGATATGATTTACTCTGCTAGCTTCTGAATACGAGTTTGGGCCTTACCCCTTTCAATGCCGAAGTCCTTTTCAGTCACTTTTCTTTCCTATCCAGTCATCTTCATTAACTTCTCTTCCCTGAGATTTTCGTTATTCTGTTCTTACTCAAGCATCCTTAGCATTTCTATGTTATGCTTCTACGTTAAGGTTTCCAACTCTGCTCTTTTCTCTTATAGAGTCTTTTAGACCTTGTTGCTATCTTGCTTTTCTAAAGGAGAGGTCTTGTTAAGCCTATTTTCTTGCTTGTGTTCGTATTTTTCGATGCAGCGCCACGTATAGGTTCTAGGTTCTTTGGTCTACTTTCCAATGTTGGCTTTGATTTAATAGGGTTACGCTGCCTTTTTAGTGGGTTTATGTGTTTTAGGGAGGTTATTTCTGAGTTTATCTCATCCTTAACAACTTTGAGTGTTGGTCCTGCCTCAACTTCCAGGCTCTGTAGCAGTTCTTTGGGATCCATCTTTCCTAGTTTGAGCTTTTCTATCTTATCGAACATTTCTCTCTTCTGCTTTTCAATTTCCTTCTTCATAAGTTGTCTTTGCTCGAGAAGGTCTTCTCTGTCCTTTTTGATCCTATCTGCCTTTTCCATCTTATCTTGGATTCTTTCCATCAGTTTTCTGTTCTCGTACTCCTGTACTTTAAGTATCCTGTCGACATTTTCTTTCTTGTCTGCCCGTTTCAGCATTTCTTAATTTTGTTTGAGTACCATTTTCTCATCTCTTTCTTTTCGAACTCTGAGCATATTTTCTTCCTTGCTTTCAAGTTTATGAACCATTTCCTGTTTGATTTCCTACATGATTCTTTCATTATTTTCTCTGATTCGCTTTCTCTCTTCTTCTTTGGCCTCTTCAAGTTCCTTCTTCCTTATTAATTATAGTCTGTGCTGTTCTTCAATCTCTTCTTTCCTGGCTTCAGCCTCTTTCTGCTTGGCATAGAACTCTTGTTTCCGTTCTTCTTCCAGTTTGCTGTTCTGCTCGAGGACTTCCCTCATTCTGATTTCGTGCATTTGTGACTTCAGCTTCATTTCCTCAATGTGCTTTCGCTTCTGCTCTTCGAATTGCACCCTCCGCATTTCGATTTCTTCTTCCCTTAATCTGTACTTTTCGTTTAGTTCTTTAAGTTGCTCTTCATTTCTAGAGTCTTGCTTGTCTGAGTTTCTATTCTTTCTCCTGCCTCTTGATCTCTGACTCTTCTTTTTTCTTTTCGGTGGCTAGTGCTAGTAACCTGATTCTTTCCTCCTGTTTCTGTTCCATCTCTATTTTTTTCAGTTCTAGTTTGGCCTGTTGTTCCTCCAGATTTTTCTCTTTCTGCCTGAGGAACTGTTCCTGTTTGATCCTTTTTTCTTCCCTGATTCTTTCATTGATTTCTTCCCTTTCTAGTTGTTTCCTCCTTTCGTTTTCCTTCTGTGCTTCTTCCCTGGCTTTGAGTTCCTCGAAGCGTAGTTTGTGTGCTTCCATTTCTTCTAGTTGTTTTTGCTTTGCCTGTTCCTCTCTTTCCTTCTTGTGTGCTTCTTCTACCTTCCTCTTTTCCTCTAGTTCTTTGCGCCTCCTCTCTTCCTTTTCTTTTTGTATGATCATTTTTTCTTCGTTGACCTTGCGTATCTCTTCCATTTTCATTTCGTAGTAGATGGTCTGTTCGATTTCCTTTTGCTGAGTTACTCATGACTGTACCTGTTTCTGCTTGATGCGTTCTAGTTGCCTGAGTTCCTTCTCGATCATGGTGGATTTCTGGTTGCCTGAGACGTTGGACTCGGCTACCCTGCTCCTCTATTATTAGACTCATAATACTCCTTGGGGACTCCATGACCCAGTGGCTTCATCCTCGATTACCCTCTTCCGCTCTTACAGTGCATGTTCCAGTTTCTCCATCCGACGACTCTCGTAGTGGTTGACTCGCATCTCAGTTATTGCTTAGTCCTGAGGACGATCCCCATATTTTCTATTGATCTACTCAGGGGTCCTCTTCAGCAAATCATTCAGGCAGTGACCAGTCCGACTCATCGCCTACTCAGATCGAGGATTAATCGGATACTAGCCACATTCTGCCCCTCAGGCAAGTTCTACAGCGAATACATCCCACTCACTTTAAAATATGAACGATTCTTCGATTGGAAGCCAACAAACAATATAAAGCACAAGAACCAAACAACAATAAATAGGCATCAAATCACTCCTCAGCCGACAGCAGACCCTCAGAACCACTCGGCTTCAGAAATGCAGGATCAAAAAGGCAAATGCCAAAGCGGTGAACAGACAGGCCAATACTATAGCAGCCCTAAATATCAACTCAATTACGTCTCATCGAAGTTGGAGAACTCAAATGCCAGGATTGATGCGATGCTATGTCATATACAACAGTACAATAGGTTAAAGAACCCCAAACCAGGAAGCCACTGCAAAAACTTGAAATGCTCAACGATCTTCTGGTACTTAAACTCAGCTGTGATGATGATTAGAGCCAGGATTCTACCTTAAACTAGGCTTACGTGATGAAAATAGGTGCCCACATGCATAGGGCCTCCTTCCAGATGTTGAGATCACTAGTGAAAACGAGGACAGTCAGCCACACTTGGAAACCGATCATCATACCGGCACCAGTCAGGTTCATGATGCGGACAATGAGCAGCCAGGTCTTGAGTTCCATCAGCCTCAATTTTATAATATTAATGAGAGATATGCAGCAACACTATGAATAGAAAAATCATCAATACTCGACCTCCTCCCTCAACTGCCTGTTCTATCTTCGAACACCCTTTATCCTCTTATCGAGCTAAGACATAGTCAAGTTTTTGCTTAGTCTCTTCCTGGTCTCAACTCTAGGGGAAAGATCCTTCCTGAGTGGTTTGAAGAGCTCAGCCTTACTCTAAGGGACTGTTTGAGTGTAGTCTGTGATTTCCCGCGTTGTTGCGAGTCCTCGACGATTGTTCAGACGAGTATCTTCATTTTGGAACATGAGTTCCTCTTCAAAATCAACACTGTCCAGTTGAGGAATGTTTTGAGTATCTTTCATGCACTCACACTGCAAGATAACATGTTGGTCATTGTTTTTTAGGCATTGTGCTGCCCTGGTGGATCACTTGAGTTTCTTTCAGGGAAGAACTAATGTTGGATCCTTTCAATTAGTCTTCTTGATCGCGAATGGGGTATCGTTCGGATACAACTCGATGATTCCGAGGCTGGGTCTTGTTGAAATCTGAGATTAGTTGTTCTTTCTCATGTCTAAGTATTGCTATCTTATTTTCGAATCCACTTTTCTGTTTAGGACTGACAAAACTTGAATGCCTGTACTCCTTGAAGTTGCGTTTCAGCATTCCATTGCTGTTGATGGTTTCCATTTTCTTCCGGAATTGTCCTTTATCGATTTCCTGTGACTTGACCATGCCTATGTTCTTCCCTTTGCTGCTGCTTCTTCCAAATGGGAGCAAGGGTTGTCGATGAAGCTGTCTAGTCCATGATTGCTCTCCGAACTCTCTCTTTTCTTGAGTTCTGATATTTTCTTTTCCAATTCGCAGTTCCTCTGGAAGAGGGCTCTCCTCTCTAGGTCTAGCTTCTAGTTTTCAGTTGTGACCATGTTCAGCCGTTACTGAATATTGTTCCCAGTTGGGCTTTCGACTGAATTGAACTTCCCAGTTGCTTGAGTTAGGAAGTCTCTATCGGATTCAATGTTGAGACCCAGAGCCTACCTGTCCAAAGTCTCCCGCTTCTGGTGCATGCTCACCAATACATCCTTTATGCTACTCCTCGCAGACACCTTATTGGCACTCTTGGCCACCAAGGGAGAGTGGGATTTCTTGACAAAACTGCGACTGGTGCTAGGGTACGGCTGCTCAGGATTCTGCATTTGAGCCTAGCTTTTCTAATTATTGATGATTATTATGATATGAAATAGGGAGCCACGCTTCATTTTGTTAGTTGACACCAAATAAAAGGAGACCAATCACACCCGAAGTCACCAACCAAGGACTACTATCGAGGTTTTAAATCATATCAAGGCCATATGGCATAGGCATATAGATAATTTCAATGGTAGTTTAAACTCAACATTAGAAGTAAACATCTAGAAATTAAAGTTCAGCGCATTAATTCCCTACTCATATGCTAAGTTGCTTCCCACCATCCCATTATTTCTGCTGATATCGGTTTCTAGGTGGAGAGTTTACTTTCATTATGCTTGTTGATGACATACTGGATTTTATTAATTCTTAAATAGTTCTATTCTCCTATTCTCCTTACCTCCTTATTATAGAAAGCGGATCCGATGCAGGACTTCGATGACATCTTCTCAGTGGCCTACCCTCGTAACCACATTTACTTGGGAGCTCGGCAGTCCTCTCTCCTGAAGCAATAGAGACGGAACAGTCAGAACAGATCTATCCCCAACATTTTGTACAATGAGACCCCTCAGCCCCTCTCCACCAAAACTCCGATGAACAACCACCTGTCAAAGACCAAAAGGAAGAAGAACTTTATCACTCTCCATTCAACCAACGCGTCATCTAGGAGAACGAGCCAGCTGGGTTTACAAGAGAAAGAAAACATTCCTGAAATGCAGAAGTCCGAATCACTACTTGAGGGATTCTTTATGAAAGCACTCCCATGCAACCAGGGCACCCACGAAAAATAAACAGACAATGAAATATGCATTCGAAAGCATGGGCACATGGAAGTGCTGCCAATGGAACTTCCTAGTATATCGGATAGACTCACCAGTCATCAAATTCCCGATGAAAGGGACACCAGTCAAGTGCCATACTCTTTCACAGCACATCCAAACATCAGAGTAAACTCAGGGGAGAGACTGAAAACTGGAGTAGCATAAACCCAATAATCGATGAATTCTCCTCATTCAGACATCCCTGAGACTTTGATAGACATCCTTTATGAGGAGGAGGATACCGTATGATATGTGAATACACTCAACAGTTGAAAACTTGTTCAAAGAAGGCATGCACTTCCTGTTTCAGTCTTTGTCCGATCTGTCCCTTAATCTCTATTTTTTTGATATTTATCTGTTCCTCCAGGTTGGGGACTTCCATCTCAAACTCTATGTACTATTTGGTGAATGCTTTGCCGTCGATGGCCTTCCAGGGTTCCATTTTTTCTGTGATGAACCTGCTTAGCTCATCGTTCCCTTTGGCCAGTTATTCATTGACCACTGAATCTATGAGTTTCTGCAGATCGGCAAGTGACTTCTTGATGGTCTTTTTGGCATCTATCATGTTGTTACTGAGGAATAGATCACAAAATTGCTCTATGGGTTTCTTGATACTCTTCAGTTCTGTTAGGGCTCTAGATTACTCGGGAAGTACATTTGGTATTTGTTAGTGAGCATTACTCTCTCCATCTCCAGTCTCAAAGTGGTCTGCTACTCCTTCTCACCCAGACATTGCTCGCAGAGGAGTCTTTTCGAGTTCTGTTCAATCTTAATGATCGGGTTGCTGTGTTGGGAGCAGGTCAGGGATCCCTTATCCTCCTGTTTAACTCTGGCATTGGACATTGGCGATGAATGCTACTGATTTTGTATGCTCTTTCGAATTTAAGACGATAATATTATAATTTGAGTAGGCGTAATAACTTAGATGCTCAAATCAGAAACTGTACCCAGTTACATCTCGCAAATAGTTGCTAAGTCAAGGAAAGAACCGCCCTATTTTGCTGCGGAGAGAGTCCCTTTCTAACCTCTACCATCTTAAACCATAGTGAAAGTGCTGTACTTCTCCATTGATCCTGTGATGAAAGTATGGCTGTCAGGAGCAAAGACTTACTATCGAAAAGTGGAGATAGGAGATGTGTTCAACTGTTTCGGGATTGGCATCATTATTAAAGGTAACCAATAAGTTACTTAGCAAGCTAGAGTGATAGAGAGAAAGGCTACACAGAAGGAGCATATATTTTTGGAAACACTGGGACCACTCAATATCTAGCCCTGTCTTAATCTAACAGAACTCAACTTAACGTTATGCCTACAGAGTTGGTGGATATGTTTGGTCCTGAAAAATTTCTATACATCATCAATAATGGGCTGGTCGCATACTCAGGAGTTTCTAAGATTGACCCCAAGCCCGGTCAGAACATCGTAGTCTCTACAGCTGCAGGAGCAACGGGACTGTTAGTTTGTTATCTCGTGCAGAAAGCTAAGGCTCATGCGATTGCTCTGACTTCAGAAGGAAAAGTTTAAATGTTAAGTAAGAAGTTTCCTTCCTTAACTGTTGTCAACTATCAGAATCGAGATAAACTTGAATAAGCTTTAGTATCAAATAGATTCCATGGATATTTTGACAACGTTGGTGAAAAACAGTTGGATCTTATCATCAGCAAAATTGAACCCAAAGGAACCATTGCTCTTTGCGGAGCCACTTCCGGTTATAATAACGTAAGAACTTCCTTTATTCAGTATGGTGGGGATCGAGGAATTAAAAATAGTTCCCTCGTGATTTCGAAGCGGTTGAAGATAATTGGAGTAAACTTCGGTTCCGAAGTCCTCAAAGCTTTTGAGAGTATGTCCCATTCTATTCAGTTTTTTCAATGTTTAAAGGAGCTGAGCTCGTGATCCGTTACATTGGAATGGATGAGATGGCTACCAATTTTCGACAGCTTCTTGAGAGTGGGGGTTCAAACATCGGTAAGGTTATCGTGGATGTACAGGGGATGGGGAGACTGTAACCTCGATTATGATTATAAGATTGATATGAATTATGTTGGGGGTTACCATAAAATCCTAATCTTATAATCTTCGATCGAATATCGATGGGGTGTACTTCGTCACTTCTTTTGTCTGAACAGAAGTCTGCGGAAATAGTACCTGCTGTGTTTAGTTTCTCGGACTTGATTAGGCCTAACAGCGGGGAAATCTGCAGCCATTACAAGTTCGGGGGTTGGGCCAATCGTAGCAAGACGGCCATTGTCAAAAATGCGGTGCATATACGGTCCCAAACTGAGAGAATAATCAAGTTGTATCACAGAGAGCCTATCAATGAACAAAAGGCAATGAATGAGATTAACGCCCTGAGGAAGCTGGACCATCCTAATATCGTCCGCCTGTACGAGTATTACATGGACGATTCCTTCATTTACATTGTCCTCGAGAAAATCGAAGGATTCCAACTCTACAGCTACCTGCTCGGCACCGATGAGGAAGTGCGTCGCAATTTTCCGAGTATATTCAGGCAAATATTGATAGCCATCGAGCACTGCCATTCCGAAGGAATCGTGCATAGGAACATCACAACGGACAACATCCTCATTTTTAAGAGCACTTCCAAGAACAAGAACAGTTATATAGTGAAGCTGATCGACTTCTCCCAAGTATACTTCATGCCAAAAAGCAAACTAGAAGAAAGGAAGAAGGAAAAGATAAAATAGTACTCCCTTCAAAAACTGACAATCGAAGATGTTGAAGTCGATGGTGAAGATGTGCTGAGTGACAGACCCAAGAAACTGAGTAGCCATTCCAACTCAGTTAGGAAAACTCCAATCCCATCGAACTTCAATAAGGCTGAGAGCTTGACTGTGCCTATCAAGGAAACCAAGAAAAGGGAGACATGTGAGATTCAATCCAATGCCCCTGAAGTAAGGATCAAGGCTGACATTTCAAGGAAAGCTGTGATGAGGACCAATAAAAATATCGATGTGTCCTACAATAACATCAGAGTAGATTCACCGACTCACTCAGTCAGATACGATGACAGCAGTCAGAGGAGCAGTCTACCCCCCAACATGAAGTAAATTAAAATGGAAGAAGCACGACAGAGGGCAAGCAAGCAGGATGGAAGGTCCAAAAAACTGATTACTTTAACCAGGCTGAAGGATAGAGAGGAGACCATATAAAAGGAGAACAGGTAAAAAGAGAGCAAACAGCAGGTGAAGCCACATGGCTACAAGGAGAATGAATCGAATAAGAAATCAGAGCACTCCTTTGATGCCCAGCAGATAGACACAACTCTGATTGAGGATGTACCCAGCATGAAGCAGTTCATGACTAACTATACTGATTTCTTATCTCCCATCGGGAAGGAAAATACGGGATCGATGAGTGACATAAGGTCAAGGCGGAGTTCATGCAGAACGGGTGAGGATGGCCGGTTAAAAAATGAGAACCTATATATTCGGGCTAACCCGAGGGACGAAATGTACACTCGATCATAGCTGACTAAGCTCAAGGCCAGAATCCTGAGGAAGACCAGTGTACTTATATGTCCTAATTCAGAGCAATTACAACCCTCCTGAGGAACCAGAGATGGAGACCATCGAGAAGGAAGATATTTGGTTCTGCGGCATAATACTATTTAGTTTGGTGACGGGGCAGAACCTGGCCATTGAGGAGAAACCGGCTGCAGAGTGCATAGGTGAGCTCATTGATGACTGGGAGAAGGAGAACCCAGATTCAGATAAGATTACTGACATGATGAGGAAGATGCTGAGTATCAGGCCCTGTGAGAGACCATCAGCCTATGAGTGCCTGTGCCACCCTTTCTTGAAGGAGAAGGAAAATGAAAGCAGCCAGTGGAAACTGACCATGGTGTACAAGTTCATGCATAACTATAAGGAAGAAGATCACCTGAGGTCCATATTCGCGATGTACATCACCAGGCAAATCAGCACTACCAACTAACAGGCCGAGTTTATGTTGGAGTTCACCAACTTGGACACCAACAAAGATGGGAAACTGCAGAAAGAAGAACTGTTGGAAGGAATGATCAACTCATTCACCCTGGGGCGGTCGAAAGCAGTAGATTACGTCGACAACATCTTCAAAACCCTGGACAAGAACAAGAGTGGGTACATAGAGTTCTCGGAGTTCATGCTGGGCACAATGAAACTGAACAGGATCATCAAGGAGGAACACATCAAAAAACTGTTCCGGGAAATAGACAAGAATGGTGATGGCATGGTCTCTAGGCAGGAAATGGCCACCCTGTTCAATAGCATCGAGCAGGATGTCGATTTGGGGAAGTTGATGGGATTCGATGGCAAACCCAAGGAAGCCATCAATGAGGAAGAGTTCGCCTTGATGATCAGGCAGGTGATGGAGAGCAGGCAGATTCTATGATTGATATTGTTATATTTTCTAGGTGATCAGTGATCTCGATATTGAAACTGATAAATAAACATAACCATGATAAACCAGTCCTCGGAAACGCAGGCCAACCAGTACGGGTTCTATGCCATCCCCAAAGCAGTGGAACCCAGGCGCAAGTACAGGGAAAGGGAAGAAGAAAGTGAAGATGGCTATGAGGAGGAAGACATGGAAGATCTCAACAAGTTCGAGACCATAGCAGAGAGAGAACCAGCCAATGAGCGGGAATTGGAAAGGGATTACTACGTCGATGAAGCACCATACCCTGAATTCAAACCCAAGGAAAGTGGGCTTAACTATGGAGTGCAGGTTGAGAGGGAAGACCTATTCGACTATGATCTAGAAGTACAACCCCTACTCGAAATACTGGTCGGAAGGAGTGTTGTATCAGCGATCAGCGAGTTGCAAGAAGAGAAAGAGGGGGTGGAGAAGAGACAGTCACTGGACAAGTACCAAAAGAAAAGGAATGCAGAGCTAATGGTCACCCAAAGAATGGAAGCCAAGAGCAAGAGGAAACAGGAAGAGGCCGAAAGGAGGAACCTACAGAAAGACCTATTCGTCCAGAACAAAAAACAAGCACAAAAGAAACTGCTGGCAAGGAAGAATGCCAAGCAAAGACTGTTGGGACTCAGGGATGATCTGTTCGATGAACTGGAAGAAGAAGGGTACCTGAGAGACTCTCCTGTCAGCAACCTCCAAATTAGTTATGAAGGGTGGCTGTATGAGACAGTTACTGACTTGCTGAGGGCAGAGGATAAGACCAGAGACGAACTCGGTCACATGAAAGATGAGAAAAAGAAAGAAATGAAACGAAAGCACGAAGAAAACATGCTGAAGGAGAAACAACGGCAAAAGGACATTCTCGATGACAGGGATCGCAAACTCAAATAACACTTAGAGAGAAAGAGAAAAAAGAGGATCAGAAAACTCAGACTGGCACTCAAAAACTGAAAGGGAACCAGCATCAGATCAGTTAGCTGAGGCTCTTCAAAAACATGAACAGGTTGCAGGAAAAATCATGAAAGCATCATCTCAAATCAGTAATGGTGTCACCAACGGAAAGAATAGCAAGTCCAATGTTTACATTGCAGGAGGGCTTATGAACTACATTTTAGTATTCCTTGAGTCAACAGGATCAAAACAGTCGGAATAATAGGTAGGTCTAGGCTTAACTTTAGATTGAAAACATTATCGACAAGCTGCTGAAAGAAATCGAAACGAAGCTAGATGTCAACCTTGCGAAGAACAACTATGAGAAGCTTGAGAGTGAAAGGGCGAGAATGGAATAGAATCCGAGTGATTTCATGAATGAGAAGGAGAAGGTCGTTCAGTAACTGAGTGAATGCTTGTCATTGGATCTATCTTACCTAGAGTCAATGGGGATGACAATCAGCAGTCAGCTTCATCAACACATCATAAAGGCAGTGTTACGCATCCATCTGACTGCCCTACCTAAAGAAGATAGCGAAGAGGGATACAAACCAAGCGATAAGGACAAGAAATACTAAGCTGCTAAGGAGAAGCTAGATGTGACGCAGGAAGAATCCGAAATGAATCAAGCAACCAATGTTAACTCAGTCCTTCGAGTTCATTTTGAACTGGAGAGACCGGAAGTACCGGAAAAAGAAGAAAGCAATCAAGAACCTGCGGAGTAGGAATAGAAAAAACCAGTGGATCTTGATGAGTGGATCAATGTCTATGACGGCCAGGATTGGCTCAGGGAAAGGATGGAACACAAGGAACGGGGCAGAAGAGATGACCAACACCCAGTTGCATACACTCTACCATCCTTTGAGAACAGCTACGTCTATGATGAAAGAACTCTGTTCTTCCTGCAAAATGAACTCGAAGCACTCCTAGAGCTCAAAGGAGGTGAGAAACTGGCTCAGTATATCGAGGCAGTTTCCAACATTGCCGACAAAATCAATAAAAAGGTAGAGCAGAAGGAACCAGAAGTACCATCAGGAATCCCAGTCTACGATGGAGAAGTCTCATGGGAGGAGTGATTACGATCCAAATAACATCAAATATCGTTATTAATATTAAGAGGGTTTAAATCGGTATTAAATTAACTGTCGAGATATGTCTGCTATTCCAACCTGTTCTATGCTCTGTGGGTTCATCTGCGACTCTTCCAGTGACAGTGATAAGATCGGCAATGTAAAGTCAGCACCCAAAAGAAAACTCAGAATCAAGCCTCAAGAGCACATAGAGTCGAAAGAGCAAAAATAGAATACCAAGCTACATATCAATCTTGAAGATGACAGCTCAAGAGTGACCAGTAAAGGTTTTGAAAAGCTCTCCATGAGGAAGTATAGCAAGCCCATGAGGGACAACAAAAGTTGCCGAGCACAGCATAGAACTCCCATCAATGAGTTCTCCGACTGCTTCCATCCTGAAAGGCATGGCAGAAACCTGAGCACTTCAAAATAAGATGACACCACATACATATTATCTAAACCTAGTACCAAAAGATCCAAACTTATTGCAAAGACAAGAGCTCAAGAGATAGGCAGAAAGGGTAAATACACTAGCATTAGACATACGATGCCTCTGAATGTGTGAAGACTCCCAAAGATAACACTACTTTGAGTGTTTACCAGATAAATCGGAGTCAAACAGTCAGGCACTACGAAACACTCCCTAGTGCGGTCACCGCATCAAGAGTCGCATCATTTCCTATATCCAGTCACGTTCAAAGGTTCGACAATAATAATGTGAACGCTTTAAGGAAGAAGATGAGGAGAATTTGATTGTAAGTAGGCATATCATTTCTGTTATTTTTGTTATCGTCTGTTATTCTGGTGAGATCTTCTGAAATTGTCTCTGCTCTCTTCCTTCTGTGAGTTCGACTTAGAGTTGCTGATGGCTTATATTTGCTTAGCAAGGTTGTCTAGTTTCTCCTGGGCATATAGCTTATCAGTGTATGTTAGAATGTTGAGAGGAGTGACTCTTTCAACCAAACTTGACAAACTTTGATGCATCTTCTCTTTGACTGCTACCTCTTTTTCCCTGGTGTCCTTATTTTTCTGTATATTTCCGAAGAGTCCCTTTTTGGTTGAGGCGGCCTCTTTAAACTCTGCAGTCAGGTTATAGGAGTTGACTATCATCATGACTTTCTTCCTCGCCAAATTATAGTTGGTGAAGCCTTCTTTCGTTTTGAGCAACCCATCAATATAAGTCACTATTTCATCCACTTTACTTTCGTATTCGTTCCAACTGTATCGCAGTATGGTGCTCAGAACCTCTTCTGAGTCGATTAGTTTCTCCTTGAGTTCAGCTACATCTGAGTGGTATAGTTCCTTCAACATTTTGACATCTTTCCTGTCATCGATGATTTTTTCTCTGTCATCTGGCATTGATGTTGATGAGAGTATTCCTCCCTCGTTGAAGTATATGAGTGTTCTTAGGTACATGAGGGTGACATGGACATCTTTCTGGATGTACTCTCGTTCTATTCGATGCTGAGTATAATGCAGGGCATTGTCAGTTGCTTCGTTGTTCTTAATTTTGTAGTAGGATAGCTTTCGATGCAGCTGTGTGGCTATGGGGTATGTGAAGGCCTCATTGGGGCAGAGTGACACCATGTCGAACACGAACTTCTTGAATGACTCAGTGTTGAAATATGGCTTATCATAGAAACTCTTCACGAGATAGTTGACGGTCTTCTTGAAGAAGTTCTGAGCTTCAGGGTGGAGTTGGAACTGCCCCAAAGCAAAAGCATTGACGAAGGATCCTAATGAATCCTGGGAACCGATCCACCTGATCGAACTGGTTTCATCCTTGGAGAACAGGTTGTAGAGAGTCCTGATAGCATCTGAAAAATACTTCATGAATAGCCTCTGGTGGAAGGGACTCGAAGCCGAGATGTCCTTCCCCTGAAGACTGATTTCCGGCAGGTACTGGGCCTTACCATAGAGGTTCTTCATGTACACCGTAAACAGGGTGAACATTTCGGCATTCTTGAAGTACTTAATCACTGCCAAACAGGTGTTGACATTAGTCAGTCCCCAGTATGATGTGTTCATCATCTTGGCTATGTCGAAGCTAGATCGAGTGTCCCCAGATACGATATTGCCTGTTATCTTACCCTCAGTTAGGGCTATTTGCTGGAGGATGTGTTCCTCAACTGATACTCCCTCGTTTGGTTTCTTTCGGATGTCCATCTCTAAGGACAGCAACTCAAGGGTCATGAATGACTTCAGGGCCTTGTTCCTTCTGTTCTTCAGTCGCAAATTCTCTTTATAAGCATTGCTACTGAGTATGAAGTTGACAGTGTTCTATTGCACGTAGCAGTTGGTATCCTCAAAAAGGATGGTGAAGATTTCCTTGATGTTCTTCAAGAGGAGGGAGCAGACCAACTATTATCGTCAGCCCTGATTCCGAACTCTTCCTCAGTTAAAGACTGTCTGAGGATATTTCTCAATCCGAATAACAGTGCCCTCGACTTCTAGGACTCCTTCAACAGGAAAGGGTAAGAGTGCCTAGAGGTGTCTAGGCGACTGTCATCATCCTCCAAGTCAGAAATCAAAGGACGATAGTCTTTCTCCGCATTTTAGAACTTATGAATCAGACCCTCTATATACTTCAGTGATGCCTTCCAGTCTGAAAGCTGAACACTCCCCAGGTCACACTGAACTACTGCATAGGCATAATATGCTCCCCAAGGCAGGATATCTTGCTTCTCAAAGTACTTGATGATCTTGCCAAATATCTAACTCCATTGCTTGGCATCTAATAGTTACTTGCTCGTGGCATTGTTGCCCCTCCTTGAACGATAGAACAGAATGTACAGACTGTCAGTTTATTGCTGATTAATTGGGTCTCCTTTCCTCTTATCCATGAAGGTAGTTAGATACTTGTGCAGTTTCTTCTGTATTTCGTTTTTCCGGTTGTCCTTTCCGAAGTAGTCTTTCATGAACTCATAATTGCCCTGGATGATGGTGAGGACACCCTGAACTGGTTGACTCTTGAACTTGACCTTGTCTATCTGATCTAATATGAACTCTGCTATCTTGCCCCTGAGTCTCTTGACTGATGACACTGTCTGCGTGTTGCTGTTATCCATGAGTTGGAGGTGCTGACTCATCTCCACCAGCATTGGGAACGTGAACTAGCTTTTCTTCCCCTTAATATACCTGTCCAGACTGTCTTCAATTTCTTCGGTGAGGTAGTTCAGCAATCTATTTTTGTTGTTTATGTTATGGGTGCTTTCGGTGAGGATATAGGTCTGCAAGTTCCTGATGTTAGATAACCATAGCTCCAGTTTTACATAGAGAGGCAAGGATAGAATGTTGCCCGGTGAGGTGTCTTTCCTGGACACTGTGTCTGCGTATATGTCTGCCAGGACTACATGCATCTGTTCGAGAATGTTGGTTTCTGAATTGGATGTGTCCTCGTTGTGTGCTCTCTTGGTGAAGGCTATGATGATTGCTGCCTCATAAGTTCCTGTTCTGCTGCCACCATCTCCTTCAGTTGATCTGGGTTCTTAGTTTTATGATACTCCTTCCTGAGATCTCTATACTTGCCATCCAGTTCGATAAACTTGATCCACAGCTGCCTCCGCTCTTCAGACGTGTTGCTACTCAGACTAGTAGTCAGGTAGTGAATGAATGCAAACTCAGTCGGAATATACTTGTTCTGCTCAACAAAGTTGGATGCCAACAGGACCAGTTTCTTCTCGAACCCCTCAGCCTCGAATATAGGGATGTACTTCTTCCTCATAAAGTCCTCCCTTTCGAGATCAGTCCCAGCCTTCCATATCCGGGTCGGAATGAACTCCCTCCAGCCTCCTTTTCTGTCAGTATTTTCGATGCATCCATCACCCGCTTAGTCAGGCACAGTATGTCAATAATCCTCCCTGCCCGATAATTCAGCAGGGCCGAGTTCCTCCTCAGTTCATAGAAAAAGTCGATAAGTAGAAAGAAGTTATCCTTGATGTTGGAGATGCTAGATATCTTGAAGTCACACAGTTTGCTGAGGTAGAGGTCAGTTAGTGATGCCTCCCCCTTAATAGTGTCGAAGTTGATGTTCTCAAGGAGTTCCTTCAAGGTTGCTGCCTCATTGATGGACTCTTCAATCATCTGGAGTTATCAGGTGTCAGGATTTCCTCATTATGCTCTTGTCTTTTTGAAGGAGTCATCGGATTGGGACCAGCATAATAGCATCCAAGTTTGAGCAGGAGTGTTCGGTATTTGTTCACTTCTGGTCTCTGACTATGTTTCACTGCCCCTTTCAAATTGTTTCTCTATTGTTCTCTAGTTTCAATGCTCTGATTGCTCTTTTGATTGACAATGTTCCCTGCTTTGAGTCCATGGATCCAGTGCCTGTACTGCCTGGCCAATTGAATCATTGTCTGAATTATAATTTAGTCGTAGTTGAATATAATAAGCATCAGACCAGTTCCCCGATCCACTCATCAGCTCCTCCCTTGACTGATTTGGTCACTTTCTTGTTGGTCTTGGTGTCTGTCTTGTTTTTAGCTGGGTATTTCCTGCTCTTGCTGCCTCCCATGCTCATAGTCTCGTGTAGGTTGCTCTTAGCTTTGGGGACGTTGGAGTAGCTGCCAGGAGTGATATTCTGTGACTATTTCTTGTTCGGGTAGGATAGTTCGCTCTTCTGTGATAGGTGTTGGTGCTGATGTTGATGCTGTGATGCACTGTATGCTTGGTGCTTCTCACTTGGGTCCTTTTGGCTGGGCAGGAAGGGTCTCTCATTGGTGATTAACTATGGTTCTGGTTTCCTGTGGATCTCTGCATATTTCTGGGCAGGGGTGTCGTCCCTCTCCTGCTTCAGATTCCTGAATTCCTCGAAGAATATCCTGAGTAGGTTGACTTTGGGTTCCCCGTCTACAGTTTTGCCCTTAAACTTCTCCAGGTTCCGGAGTATCTCCTTCATCTTGTCCACCAGTATCAGGCTCTCATCGTTGTACTCTGGTTCATCTTCGATGATGTAGTCCAGCAGTTCTATTAGTTTCATTTCCATGACCTTGAAGTAGTCATCCACCAGTCCCTTCCTCTTCTTCTCCCTCAGAATCTCGATCAGCAGGATATCCACCTTCCGGAGAGTACCTGTCTTGTTCATCGGTGAACCAGGTTCGATAGGCTATGTGTTTATTTCGACCTGAGTTAATCATTGAGTGTACCTATCTGTGCCGAGATTCCGAAGTAAGAGGCCCCACCTGCGATGTCTTCGTCTTGGCAGCAGGCAGGAGAGTCAAAGCCCGAGCATACTGCTCCACATCATAGATATCGATTTCATCCAACTTCGCATGGATCAGTGACTTCTCATTGGACACCTGGGACTTATAAGTGGCATAGATGCCCTGCAGTTAGGATGAGTCCTATCTATCCACCACTCGATTCGGTTAGCATAGAAGTCGTTAATCTTGACCACCCTCTCCCTCAACTTGGACTCCAGGGGGACTATAGTGGGCTTAGTCACAAATCTTAGATCAGTCTTACTGTTCTCTCCTATCCTCTTATGCTTGCTGCTGCTTTCTCCAGTGTCTATGATGCGATCGACTATGGATGGGGCATTCTTGGCTGAGGGTTCTAGGGTCTGGTACCCTTGCATTTTCTCCATGAATATCTTCTCAT